>OX638358.1:1019231-1325731 GCA_951812935.1 Hermaeophaga mercurialis | reverse complement strand
TTCTTCATTGTAATTAAATAACTTCTGCATTTAATTTTTTCATCTGTTGCTGTTAACGGTATTACTTTTTCTAATTTAATTTTTGCCACAATTTCAATTTTCCTCGTTATTTCCCCTGTATCCATTTCTGGAGCTTCCTTTATGATTATTCTTATCGTTTTTATCAGTGTATGTGCAGTAGTTTATTTCTTCACCTTTCAATTGGTTCATTATTTTAATTTTGACATCACTATTGGTTGTAAAATTTTTGTGTTGTTTTTATTGAATTGTATTGTGAAATTGTTACTATTGATAGTTTCTCTTACCTCATGTACGAATTCTCTGTGGTTCCACTACTACTGGTGGTGTTTTTGGTTTCTTCTTCTCACTCTTTTCCTGTGCTTTTCCTGCTGTTTCAACTACTTCCTCTAATGATTTAAATTTATTTTATTTATATAAAAACAAACAAGTACATGTTTGCTTTAACTAAATTTAGTAGAGTATTAAAATTTGTCCACCTGCATTAAATCGAATGTTCTAATCGCTAAAAAACTGGAAATTCCAACTCTGCATACTCTCGAAATTTGAATAAATTTTTTATGGCGATATAAATGTTATTAATAAAATAAATATGCAGACTAAAGAGTAGGTACATTTTTTCCATTAAGTTAAAATTAAAAGTTTCATTGGACTTATTAGTGATTTTTTAGTCACCCTCTAATTAATGCTCGTGTATATGTTTATTTATTTAAGATTTGTATTTTGTATTATTTTTTACAGGCCACGAGCACGAGTTTTACTTTTAACCTATTGCTCTATACAATGCCTTTCGAATTTAGTTAGAAGAATATGATGTAAGACCATAATTTAATTATTACTCCATTCGAAAATATAATACATATTTTTGTGTGCCAATTCTTCACGGTTTGCGGCAGAAGCTCAGTTGAAAGGCAACAATTTTCTCCAAAAATTATTCTTGATTTGTTATATGAGTTTGACTGAAGAAGAGATGAGTAAAATATTATCTACGACCTTCAGTGTGGCCTTTAGCTCTATTGGAAAGCAAATTTGTATGCAGTGATTCGCATCAAATCATTATGAAATGGTCTCTATCGAACTGTATATTTTCGTTTTGCGATCCAGTTTATTGATTACCCTGTATTAGTGGTGAAATGAAATACTGGCGTTAAATACACAAAAATCGCGTTTATATCACAGTGATTTTGCCTCAAGGCTAAAGACTACTTGCTTATCTCGAAGATTTATCAAAACAGTAACTGTTTGGTAATGCTTAAATAAGTTGTTTCAAGTCGATTTTTTTTCTTTTTCGATAAGTGGTCGCTGCCCAGTCTTGCGGTAACTCAACTTTTGCTTAACCACTATACTTGTATTATAAGTTTTATTTTATTGTTTTAATGCTTGCAATAAGCAAAGTCACTTTAGTTTTACTGCTTAATTTATTATTTCTTTAGCTAATTAAAGTGCTTTCCAAGAAATATGAAAATAACAGCACAACGAGAATTTATGTACCCTTCATATTATATCTGTTGGTAAAACAGAGACACTGATAATTAAGGAGGTATCTATTTAATAACGGTAAGAGATCCTTTAAATTAAAATAAGATTTACGACGCTGTTTTAATCTTTAAAAATTGTAAATGACTCCTACATGCAGACAACATTGAGTTTTTCTCAACTATTGGTTCCAAATAATATCTTAGATGTTGTTGTATGAAATTCATACTTATCTCCTTTATAAGTAAGTATATGATTAACTGATACTTTCTCGTTTGATCGAAGTTTGAATCTCAACCAATAAATAGATGGTATATTGGTGGAAAAATACAATTTTTTAGCACGTAACTAAAGTCTAAGATATTAAATATCATTGTTTCCCAGAATGTGATTTGATCTCCCATCTATGCCTTAGAATTTAAAACAAATTTTTTTACACAAGAGGTTATTTGTGGGATTAAAATATACTAAAAACACTGACAAGATTCAGGAAGTTCCTTTTGAATCATATAAAGTTTACCAAGATTTCACCAACTTTTCAAATATACAATATGTATATTTGTTTTATGTATTTTACATAATACAATATTAATAATAATAATAATGAGGTATTACCTTTTTCCAAATTAATTTTCTGGCAACTTTGTTCCTTTACACATCATTTTTTGTTCCGTTTAAAACACCAATCTATTTTACTTTATAATTTCATTTTGAATCTTTAATTTTTTATTATTTTACTTCTCCCCCGCCGATTTACTAATTTCAATGATGAATTGGAACTCATTAAAGAACGAAAAAAGTTGAAAAGGAAAAGAAGGATTTAGAGACCATGAAAGACATAAAAAATGGGATACGAAGAAGAAATTGAATAAGATTTAAACCGACATGGACTAGAATGTACTAAAGTGAAGTATAGCATAAAAAATCGTATTGTGAAAACTTCAATTGAAGTAAGTAATACCAATAATGAAATTGACAAAAACAAGGAACGAAATATTTTGATGAGGAAAGCGACAGGATGGTAAAGAAGAATAACGAGACGAGGCTAACTTGCCCAAGAACAAGAAAAAATGAAGAATTTGAAAAATACAAAACCATAAGAAAAGAATGTATAAAGTTGTTAAAGCAGAAACGACCGACATGATAGAAAAATTGGAAAACGATAATAAAAATTATGCGAAATTGTTACAGTAGGCAAAAAACCATAATAAAATAAAAGTCAAAGCAAATATTGACTGCAAGGAATAGGTGGAATATTTTGAAAATTTGTTGAAATAAAAAAGAATAAAATCGTAGATTTTCTCGTAAATGAACAATAATCCATTAATTTTACCACTGAAAAAAATGGTGAAGGCGGGGAGAATCAAAATTCCTAAGTACTTCCTATTAATTCTTGATCTTCCAGTATTTTTTTATTTAATTTTTGTTAATTTCAGTGTGAAACAACTATTTGTACATATCATATTGTTATACAATAAGTTGGAATCATATGGAAAACTTTTTTATTATTAATTTTAGGAAAAAAAGTTATTCTTCATAAAAAGTTGTGCATTATCTAAAACCTAGAATACAGTCATCAAATATCAAATTTTTTCAGTGGTATACGAGCTTTGTCAAAAAATATGAGTAAAGTACCTTTAAATTTGACAATATCGAAAAATGTTACTAAAAAAACTTGATCAGAATTAAAAATTAATTCAAATTAAATATGCAAATACATCCATTTACATTAATAAAATTATTTTTAAAAGGTATGTCTACAATAATGCAAATTTAACTGTAGTGCACTTATAACGCGTTTTAATTGCAAAATTATTAGAAACCATCGAAAAACTCAAAAGGTTATCATCATGTGTTTCGTAATCACAAGAGATAAAAGTTCATTCAAAATAGAAATATTAGTAAAAAATAAAATAATCTAAAGTTTTAATGTAAATGGATGTACTTGCATATTTAAACGTAATTTTTAACTATGATCAACTTTTTTTAGTAACATTTTTCGATATTGTCAAATTTAAAGGTACTTTACTCTTTTTCCTAAAACTAATAATAAAAAAGTTTTTCATATGATTCCAATTTAGGGGGACATATTGTATATGGAATTGGACCAATCTTGAAAATAAATAATTTGTTTCTAAAATGATACAAAATCATAATTTATACTTCCAAGATTATAATCTATTTTTGGCTAGTTTTTTAATTTCCTTAGACGAATCTGACGTACCTCGAGGGCTATTGCCGTTCTTTCTACACAATACATTTGTGCATAATGCTCTTCTATAAAAATTGGCGAAAGATATGTGATTTGATAATATGCATATATTAGTAATTAACCTAATCACATTTAAACAAAATAGTTTGCTTAATTAAAACAAAATGCATATTTAGGTGGATATTTAATATTCACGACTACCATTTATTTAATAAATAACAGTTACCTTACCTAGTACATCACCCCGGCAGTATCCTTGAGGCGAAATTCACAATTATTAAATCCGGTTTGTACATTTAAAGAATCTCTTATTAAACTCACAGTAACCAACACAACCATAAATTCTTCACCTTTTGTAAAAGATAAGTTGTTAATTATTCTATAACTGTCATTTTTCTTTTTCATTCATTATTTACTCCACTGGTGATATCGTTGGATTCTTCAAGTTATTGGCCAACACGTTCTTCGCCGTTCACCAGGCGACTGCAAGTTCTCCTTTGTCACGAGTGCCCCCTCGCCTTCCTTCTTCGCTCAAGACAAGTGCTCGAAGTCATGCATGGTCGTCTCTTCGGGACCTTCTTCATCTTCACGATGAAGAAGATAACACCACTTTGTGTTTATATTTTTCTTTCGTTTATTTATGCTACAGTCATTCTCGAGTCTATAACCACAAAGCTAGTTTCGCCACGAAACGGACATCTTCAGGCGTAATGAAACAAAGTTAAAGCCCCAACAAGTATGTGTCCAACTTGGAGTTAATGCGTACGGGGCTGGGGTAAAGTATGGAACCAAGTAAAACGAAAGGGTTGATATATTTATGAAATTTTGCAAGTGGGGCAAAATGCAGCTGGTTTAACCGGAAATACCCTCAACTTTTTTCATTTAAATGGGGCACCCTGTATATTTTTGAAGATTATGGATATCGTGTTAGAGCTCATATTTTTAATCTGGAAAAAAATCAGAACTAACATTGGTACGATTACAAACTAATGTAATGTAATTGATAAACTATATAATTCTACAAGTTTTTGTTTAAGAATCGTTATCATTTAATATCGGTAATTTTTCGATAGTCACGTACCACTACTCGTGATAGTACCTTTCTTGTACTAGTACAGAGAAGTTCGACAGAGTAGGGTTGACGATGAATTAATTTTTTTTATCTTCATTTTTATTCTTTCTTGCTTTTGTTGCTTTTAACATATCCTAATATGTCTGCTGTTATCTCTGATGGTTTTTGATATACCTATAGCCATTATTTTTTCATCACTTCTTCTCAACCATCCCTCTTCTCTTCTTTTCTCTTTATATGTTTGTCTTAGCATTTTTCTTTCTTCTATCTCAAATTTCGGACTCTTCGTTTTATGTTCCATATTTCGCGTCCAATCAACCAAACCGATCTCTTTATGGTGAAATAGAGTCTTCTTTTCCTTTTCAGGACACCTATTTGTATTTTCTATTTCTTTATACCATTGCTTTCCAAGCTCTCCTTATATCTGTTGTTTATGTTAACTCCTAGATTGTCAAAGTCATTTGGAGATGTTAAAATTGTATTCTTTGTCCGTTGATCAGTTTTTGGTTATTAAATCCGAATCAGTTTTTTCATTGCCACTTTTTAATACCATGTGTGTGTCTTCTTTTCCTCATTTATTTCTAGTCCTATTCAATGCAAGTTCTGCGCGTATTAGTTTTACTGTATCTTAGTACCTCTTCTAACAGTATGTTGATTCTCATCTTATTTCTATATTTGTTCTGAATTTTCTTCATTTCTATCAATTTACTGATACTGTATCTGTATATTAACATAATTGTATTGTTCCTGGTAATCTTCATAGACATAAAAAAAGCATTGCTCGTGTTAGAACAAATAAGTTCTAGACAAATTGTAATTGAAAAACTCCCTACCTACCAAGTAGATATGCAATTAACAGTAATTTTCCTGTCTTGTGGAAATATTGAACTGAATATTCGCAGCGGATGATGGATTTCCTGTTCACGTAAGTCCTTTGGTTAAAGAAAATAATCGTGGCTATTATCGGACTAGCACAAATTATTATTATAGGGCAGAGTAATGGTTGAAAAATAAATGCCAGTATATTTCTTTCTACTATCCATGATATTTTTAATCAATAATATAATGATAAAGAAAATATTAAAGAAACAAAAAAAAACTCGGATTTTGAAACTAATACGGTGTGAAGAAGAAAAATGTTATACAAACTGCTAAATTGAATTATGTATGTGTATACTTTTAACCAATGATAATTCATTTTAAATAAATCGGAAATTAAATTTGCTAATATAATTTAACAGTTGTGAATTTATGCATATGAGCCAGAAAGAAAAGGCCATTCGGCAGTTTGGGTGATTCAATGTGAAGAAAAGTCAACAAAAGTTACTCGTTCTCGAAGTGTTTAGAAGCAAATGGTGGCGTGTTTCTTCACGAAAACCGGTCATAAGGCAACTGTGGCTCTCGAAAATCAAAAGACCGTTAATTCAGCGCGGTATACGACCTTTTGGTTGCCACAAGTTTTCGGTAAATTGAGAGAAACCAATTCAAAATCTCGAATCATTTTGCATCACGACAATGCGAGCTCACACACATCAAGTGAAACAAGCGAATATTTGGACACACGAAAGATCGAACTGATGGTTCATCCGCCTTACAGCGCCGACTTGGCACCTAGTGACTTCTTCTTGTTCCCACAAATTAAAGATAAACTGCGTGGACAACGATTTTCATCGCCAGAAGAAGAAGTGGTTGAGGCCTTCAAAAACCATGTTTTAGAGCCATCATTTTTTGACTGGACAAAGTGCTTTGACGGGTGGTTCAATCGCATGCAAAAGTATATAAAACTTAAAGACAAATATTTTGAAAGTAATAAATGTATTTTTGATAAAATTCATTTGTTTGTTCTTTCTATGCTCGATACATAAATAGCAACACGCATAGCACGATTACCATTGAAAAACTAGAATTGCCAGTGAGTGTGCAAACATGATTCACAATCTTGTAGTGTTGGGGGCCCTTATATTTTTGTTGATATGCTGGCAAAATCTTCATTTGGCGTTGACAGTTCTTTTGTCTTTAAATACGTATTTTCTTTCCTTTCCACTCATCCACTTGAGTTAGTTGATATCGGTACAGTCGATGATCTGGTCCGGGGTTAGTTTGAGTGGCATTATTTTATGTAATTTGTGACATCTTAAGTTTTCCATATTTTAGTTTCAGATTAGATATTTCTCAACGCTCTCTCACTTATCTGAGCAGATGGAATTTTTTATTGGATATCTTTGGATGATGAGGTCTGCATTTTGTGTACGTAATTGTACTGCTTGACATACTGATACGATGCTGCAACACTCGCATCAAAAATTATACTGACATTAATTTGGTTAGGTTTGATATTTTTTTTCTTTGTATAGTTATTAGCAATTAAAACAAGTACAGTTCTATAAGCTAATGTGCTAAGCAGTTATGCTCTTATTTGGCATAATAAGGTTTTCTCCAATGAAAAATCCTCTTCAACCATTTGTTAAGTCAGCTGGCCAGTTCCTTTTCAGTCTTCTTATATTTTGGGGTTCTAGAAGTGGATGGACTAGTTTATTTACATGGTTTACTAGTCTGTTGTGATCGTTTGTGCTTCGCTCTGCGATTTCATCCAGAATGTATGGAATTTTTTAGTCTTCATGTAGGGTTGCATTAGACACATACCATGGTGCATCTATTATCATTCGAAGTATTTTCGATTGACTTCTTTGGATTAATGCTAAGTTTGATTTGCTCGCAGAGCTCAATACCATTTTGTAGAGGAGGAGTTTATTTTCCAGTGCCAATTTGGATTTTCTGCCCATTAACCAGTGTAGATCCTTTATTCGCAAGTCAATTTGTTTGCGTTTTTTGACTATATGTTCTTTCCATGTGAGTCTCGAATCCAAATGAATTCCTAGGTATTTTGTACTTGTGGATTGTGGTATTTGAATATTGTTTAGAAGTACTGGAGGACATTGTTCTTTTCTTAGTGTGAAAGTCACTTGGACTGATTTTGTCTCGTTTATTTTTAGTCTCCATTTGAGTAACCAAGTTTGGATATCGTTCAAGTGTCTTTGCAACATCTCTGATGCTGTAATTGGATTTTCATGACTTGCAAGTATGACCTTGTCATCAGAAAATGTTCCCATAATTGTTTCAACATTTGTTGGTAGATCCGCTTTATATAATACGTACAGTAGAGGTCCAAGTACGCTACCTTGTGGAACACCTGATTTTATTGGGAAGTTGTTGGACATACTTTCATTTACTTTTGTGCGGAATTATCTGTCACCTAGGTAAGATCTTAATAGTTAATAGATTTTATAAATTAAACCTATATGCCAAACCTTGTCGAAAATCTTTTCATTTTTATCTCGATTTTAGATCCCCGTAAGTTTAACGCTCATCAAACGTTTAAGGTCAAAATTTATCAAAGTTTAACGTTAACGTTTTATTTTTGTGACATTCTCACGTTTGAAAAACGTTTTATATATCGTTATACATATATAAATGTACAGGTTAACTTTTTCTAAACATTTCAAAAATCTTTTCGTGCTAGCTGGATTCTACATTGAATATTTTAGTGTTTTCTTTTGCCAAACTATACGTTCTTAAGCAGCTTCCAATACTTCTCGGACATCCTGTATGTATAGGTAGTACAACACTTAATTTACATATTTTATTATGGTGTTTTCATCAGAATCAAAAATTTGTTTTTATCGTACGGAAATAATTTTCTCTAATACTGGCATATGAAATACCAATAACCGATTTCCTAATAAAAGAGAAAACGACGTCATTTTTAATGTTTTTTTACTGATCGTACTTATACTATATACTATAATAAACATAATTGATTACTGATTTTCTTATAGCCCTCGGTTATCTTTTGATCGAACAAAGAAATTACAACAAAATGTTTTATTGATGGTCTCATTGTTCCTCTTATTAATCTTTCATGGTCGATTACTTCAGCTTTTGTGTAACCTTCGAGTCTGTTTTCCTGGGTGATGTTTAAGAGATTTAATTTTAGGCAAAATCTAAAATATTTTACTTACCATTTCATAGAAATAGTATCTATAGTAAAAAATAAAAGTGGAATGCTTCAAGTCGTGGTTGTTATTAATCTAAGAAAGTATGAATTATATCTTCTATTTCAATGTTGTACTTTATTATGTAATTTAAAGTTTAATAAGTGACTCTTTTCGAATTTTCATAAATTTCACTTGGAAATTATGTTAAATTTATAAATGGGACATATTATGGTTAGGCAAGTAATGCTGTTAGATTAAAATTTTTACTTTTCTATCACTTATTTTATTATACTTCTAATTAATAATTCACCCTTTTTATTAATTCATGTTGTTTCTGCTTTAAATGTATTTTAATAATAATCTGAAGTGTGTTTAAGGTATTCTTTATATAAAAAATTGCATTGTAATGCTTGTAAAAAATATTGTGATTGTAAAACTTTTTTAAACAACAATAACCTGCTGATTATATAGCTTAGATACGGTATCTGTGTTCGCCAATAAAAATAGCAAAACCTAAATGTATAATTAAGCTCCAAGAGATGAATTAATGGAAAAAATGTTTGGTCTTTTATGAGTCCATTCTCTTAGGAATTAAAAATTGGAACTGTTAGAAAGTTTTAATTAGCAGTAATTAATTTTTCTGCAGAAAATTCACTGAATTTGGAATATTTTTTTAGATGTAAAACGAGAGTTTTTCTGTCAGGAATTAGTGATGTTAATGAATTGAAATTTTTATTGAATATAACGAAGTATACAAATTAAAAAAAGTGATTCATTAACAAAACATGTATTCACTTATACTTATTAAAGATCGATGTTCCAGGTTTATGTCGGAATGTGCTCAGGTACGACGAATATAAGAATTCGTTAAAATCAAGGAAGAAGAACATGTTAAAAAATTCTTGAAATTATCTTCTTTGTTGCCGACATGACATGCCTACGTTACCAACTATTGCGCAACTGTAAAAAAATTTTAAATAGTATCACGTTTTAATTCATGATAGGTCAGAAAGCTTCGCTTTTGTATTGGAATTATCGCGACTTAACACGTTTACCACCTTTGCAGAGGCGTCCGGAAAAAGCCGCAACTGGGATTTTCGAAAACCACCAAAAGTATAGAAGGTCAACTCGCCCAAAATATTTTTGTTCTTGTAAAAGAAATATTTAGCATTCCATGAAGAAATCGTTCTTTTTGAATTAAATTGTTTTTAAACTAAGAATTTTTTACTTTTACTGAGAGGTTTAATTTAATTTTTATTAGGAACCCTTATGCATGATCTACCTCAATTTGTAAGAGAAAAAACAAATTTGTTGTAGTATGCTCGGGATATTTAGTTTTATCAGAAATTAATCACTAAACGATTGTTTTCGAAATTGGTTTCTTGATATATTTTTTATTTTAATTATTAAAAAATACAATATAAACCGTTACTTACGTACATTTTTAAGGGGATACGTTTTCAAATCAAAATATGATTGAATAACTGTTGGTTATATAAATGTACACTACATCCACGGGTCTGAGATCTGGTTTCCTCGATGGCCATCTTATAAACTCACTCATTTATGTATTGATATATATTTAAAAATAATTGATACTCTTCTGAATTCTACACAAGAAACTACGACAAAAGTTCGTGTATGGGATAAAAGGTTATGATCAATTTTGAAGTCACCCTCATAGGTTCTAAGACGGGAGAATGTATGTTCAGTTTCTAAAACAACATCCCAGTAACTAAGACTTATATTGTAAAAGTATCGAAATTGGACATGTAAGTTATTCAACATGGAAATTATGTATGCGGTTGAGCTTGGATTCAATCTAAGGTTATAATAAAAAATATAGTAAAGAGACAGAAGTAGATACTTATCTATTTTTTTTTTAGCAGCATTAGAAGGCGTGTGCGCAGATTCCTGATTTTTTCAATATTTTTTGTTGCATGATTGTGATGTATAGAAAAGTTAAGGATGTTGACTGATGCACTTTCAACATTTTATTTTTTAGTTCCAGTTGCTCTTTTAACAAATATTAAATTAGATCAGTGGTTTATTATATTTGTTTAGTCTATTACCAATTACAATAATAATTGATTATATGCTCAGTTGTTTTTTACATGTTAATGTTTTGTATTATCTTTTTATTATTGCTGATTCTTTCTAAAACGTGTTTGTAATATTACACTATTCGTTGGAACAATATACATTTTTGGTTTTTCAAATTATTAATTTTTTTACGTTGTCGAAAGTAATACATTTACTTACTTGATCTGTGATGTCTCCTAAATGTTGCACGTCCTCCGTCTCTTTGACTTCTTCTGTCTCCTCTCTGGATATAACTTTACGTTCCTTAACTTCCCTGACGATGCCTTCGGGATTTGGCACCGAAACCCACTGGGATCTTTGGGTGACTGCATTGAAATTTGCGGCATCTTCCACGGCCCGCACTCCATCTACCTCATCGTCTCCTAATTTTCTCAACTGCACAAAAAGAACGTACGTATGAATAGAATTGATAAATGGATACGGTAAGAATCTACAGGTTCGAACTTCCAAGACAAAACAAAATCTGCCTAAGAATGGTAGCAAACGCACCCTGCTACGTAAGAAACAACTAAATACTAATAATAAGAAACAACAGAGCCATAAAGCTATTAGAAAGACTAAGGAATCATCTCAACCAACAGCTAAGGTAACGCAGGGAATTTACGAGAGAGAACTACCAAAGATATGCCGAGGAAACAACTGGAGGAAGACATGGACCAGACCATGGATCCCTGTATAGATCAATAAGGAACCAAAGAAGATATACAAATAACAAGATAATCAATATATGACGAATATACAACATGAAGAGTACACAGAAGAGAAAAATAGTAGAGTTCTAACTCTCCATCCAACGAGCAGGAAAAACTAAGGTATAAGAGAAATAAATGAGAACTGGTGGTAAGGGATCAGGGGGTCCTAAACAAAATTTTCAACTACAAAATAGCATACGAATAAGGAATGTCATATATAATAGAGTCCAAAGGACCCCTAGAGGTAAGTGTCAAAATACCAAATACAAGTACGTATAATAAAGTACTCGAGTACTTTTACCGAGTCTTGAGTACTAAATACTAAAGGGATTTTACAATTTTGAATACCTACTGAATTTAATTACTTCATTATAGATGTTGAAACAATTCCAAGGTTATTCCTTCTCAAGGTTTAAAGAAATCGTGGATTTTTTTTTATTTTCTCTCACCCAATATCATAGTTTAATACTTATACAAAAATAAATTATATGATTCTGATATTTTACACATTTTATGAGTCGAGTATCTTTCTGGGTATCCAAATATACTTGTGTACTTGTTTTTTTGTCTAAAATGTTGCAAGTACGAGTACAATCAAGTACTGTATTCGTGGACCGAGTGCCGAGTACATGAAAAGTACTTAGAGTATACTGGTCGAGTACTTGTACTCGCATACCGCACAGCTCTTTGTCAAAATAAGAAGAGATATTTAGAATAGAAGAGGATATATGGAGAGAACATCGCAATAAAGGTCAAAAGGAATATTGTAAAAAAAGAAGAGAACAGAAAATTCTAATTATATGGTGTCAACTTCTAATACCTTCTGATAATTGAGCATAAAAAGTAGTGATTTAAAAAATCAGAACCCCTTCTATTTGTGAGAAAGTTACCTAGATAGATAGACATTTTCAAAATAAGAATTTAACTAAAGCTAAATATTAATTTTGCTAAAACTTGGACTTGGTAAAATTCAATTATTTTTTCACAGACCCCAATACATTTATAAACATTCGAATAAAAAATTGTTGCTACTTTAGGTACCCGTAGCCTCAAATTTTAAAGCCTACATGGATTTGCCCTTTGGTGCAGGTTTTATTCTATGAAAAATTTTAAATATCTAGCTGAACTTTGAGGGTAGATGTAATGGTCTTACTACTCTTAAAAATGTTCTGTTCTTTTAATACTATTTGAAAAGCCACCTATAGTGTCAAATAAATTAATAATAACTATTGCACCGCCTTTTTGCAATCTGTATAAATTGTTTTTATCAAAATTTACCTCAGTTTGGTGATGTTCCTGTGTATCGGTGTCTTCCGTAGTGTTGGTGGTGACCATTGGTCCTGAATCCTCCACAACTTTTCCATCTTCGAGGACCACTTGTCTTTTTACCCGGGTTTCTATTTGTTTCGTATTAGTTACTTCGGTTTTCTTTTTACTAATCCATTCTTCTAATAAATGGAAAATAAATATTATTGAAAAAAAAAACAGTTATAAAAATTAGCGAAGATTAAATCAACCCTGTTATTATATTTTATTTAAATAAATACAATAATTAAGGAAATATAACAATTAGCTAAACGAGTCTAATTAGTTGTTCAAGTAATAAAACCAATTAATGGTTTCAATAATGTTAATTAAGCAATTAATTACATATTGCGTTGAACTGAGAACTGCGCCTTGTATTATTGTGTATTCCATAGTACATATTTATTATTCGAGTACAAAGTTAAATGGTTAGATAGACAACACAAAATACGTCTTTGTCTGATGTAATACAGTAAAATCAAATCAAAACAATACAACAGTTTGATAAAAATAGATAAACCTTTAAACCACCGAAATAGTAAGGGATGGAGACGCTGTTTTATTATCCATCAATTCAACATGGACTTTACAGGGTCGTTTGAGGGACGAAATTGCACTGTAATGTTTGATGTGTATGCCAATTCTAAGATAATTGTTAAATAAAACGATTTTGTTTCGAAGATGTACAACAAAAGTTGAAAAACCATCCTTCTAAGATCAAAACCACATTAAAATAGGACAGTTTGGAATGAAGAAGATCTTATTTTAAGTAAATTCGCCAGCTACGACACTATAAAAAGCCAGAGATACACTTTATTAGAAGTCAGAAGATCTCCAAAAATAAGTTGACGATTATTCCAACTCATGTAGAACTACACCCGATGATGGTACAACTTTTTAGCAAAGAAACCATAGCTAACCTTCGAGCCATACCAGTCATTCAAGTCCGTTTCAAAAATTTAACCATACATATCCTTTCTTTAAGCTTGAGGGGGCAGAATATTTTTCATCATATCACTAGGTCCAAGTGTGGTTTTGGTAACGAGATGCCATCTTAAATTTGGAAGTGAGGCATCCTGCACACTGATGATCTTGTCGAACCAGAAGAAATTATGAAAATCATATTCTGTCGATGAACGAAGGACTGAGGAAATGGGAAACGCAGTTGTAAGAAGGCATTTTTGAACTGTTTAATCAGCTAGTGAGATTGAAGATGACTACTACGAGCACTGGCAATTCCCAAATAATCGTCTTGCTCCAGTGCAGACTGATGATGTTGCCAAACCAGAAAAATATCTGACAATCATATTCTGTTCATGAATGAAGGATTCTAGAAATGGAAAATGTGGTTACAAGAAGGTATTATTAAATTTTTTACTTGGATTTCAGAATTTTCCTGAGCATTGTCCTAATGGCGTTGCTATCTTGGACAACGAGAATAGTGATAAGGACGACTTTGAGCTCCGCTATTATCGCTCGATGCTCGAAGAAAATCAATTAACTCTGATATTGAAGATGATAACTATTAGCTACTGGCAACTGCCAAATAATCGTCTTACTCTGGTGCAGACTGATGGTCTTGTCGAACCAGAAGAAATTATGAAAATAATAGTCCGTCGATGAACGAAGGACTGCGGAAATGGGAAACGCAGTTGTAAGAAGGCATTTTTGAACTGTTTTATCAGCTCGTGAGATTGAACATGACTACTGATGATGAGGAGCGAGAGTTGCGGTCGCAAGAAGGTAGTTTTGAACTGTTCATTTGGATGACAAAATTTTCGTGAACAGCATTCCTATTTTGGACAACGAGAATAGTGATGAGGACAACTTCGAGCCCTGCCATTATCGCTCGATGCACGAAGAAAATCATTCAGCTTATGACTTTAAAGATGAAGACTACTAGCCAGTGGCAACTCCCAAATTCTCGGGCGCAGACTCATGATCTTGCCAAACTAGAAGAAATGTTCAAAAATTAAATTCTATCGATGGAGAACGGATTGCGGAAATGGGAAATGGGAAACTGTTCACCTGGATGCCAGAATTCTCGTGAGGATTATCTGAATGGCGTTTCTATCTGGAACAAGGAGAATGAAGACAATGGCGACCTCAAATTATTATCGCTCGAAGACAATCAATTAATTTATGATATTGAAGTTAACGACTACCATTCATTGGCAACCCCCGAACCATTCCTCGGACTTTTCGGTCCAAAAAAATTCAAGAATTAATAAGTAATATTGTATAGTAAAACATACAATGTCATTAAAATAAATTTTGGCATATTTATTTGGTTGTTTACCTTCTACAATCTACAGTAGAAAAAAAATTAGTCAAAAAGTGTTATAACTTTTCACATGTTGTGGATTACAAAGGAAATGTGTATGCTAGTTTGAAGAAAATATGAACCTTTCTATTGTTTTTGTAACGACTTTTCTACAAAACGAAGAATTGAGAAATTAAAGATAAAAGTTTAATGAAATACAGAAAGAATCATATTTTTCTATTTTTCTCATAAACGGTTAAAGATAGTGTATTTTTATTATCGTATTTCATATACATTGTTTTTTTACTGATTTGATCAATTAATCAATTATCTATTTGTTTTCATCTTTTTCCCGGTCCTTTTTTCATTAGATCTATATTATTTTAATATTCTTTTATCAATGTTTGTATAATTACTTGTGTTAACAATTATCTAAAGTACTAAAAATTCTTACCTTCTTTAGTAGTGGCAATGGTGTCTCCAGCCTCGACCTGCGTAAAAAACAAACTGGGCTTAATGAATATCCTCGAACTGTACGTAACTTTCTTTTTCGGAAAACTCGGAAATTGACCGCTGGGGTCTGTCACGAACACTATCACCACCATTCAACATATCAAATAGTCTCAAAAACAATTTTTCGCACAAAAATTTCAAATCGGCACTCAGAAAATCAGTCTAGAAAAATAATATGCTACTTTGCTTTTGTAGTAAACATTTTTAATAGTGATCCATATTAGAAGATATACATATGACTAACATTCTGTGTGAAATTAGCTTTTCCATATACTGTATACAGAACATTAGACATTCATTTTAAAATAGTAATCAAGATTTTGTTTTTTGGTATTATAGAATTAACAGAAAACTCGCCTTTTAAAATTAAAACAGTCGTTAGATTTGTTGGTTGGTATATATTAACAATTTTTTCAAAATACATCCCCCAAGCAAAAACCTAGCTAAATTAATAAAAATAATTTATGAAGGAAAATCAAATTAGATTAATATTAATTAATAAGTTATTTGGATAAATAATTGGATTACATGGTTAACTACAAACCTGCAAAGTGGCATCTTATATCAATTTTGTACAAGTTTTCGCGTTGCTGTACGGCACTACAATACAGGAAGGTTTACTGTAATAATATGGCAAGTTTTTAACGATTGTTTTCAAATTGCGATCGTCCATTGTCATGCTGGTAATACTCGGTACAGGAAGAAGTTCCTATTTGGGACCAAATTACCATTTCAATTTGGCACGAACGAAAATTTGCATCTATTATTGGCCGAATTCTGTTTCTGTAAATGTATCATTGAGAATCTATTACCTACTTTCTTTATTATTTTTCTTGTTGTTGTGGTGATGTGACTTTCAAAACAATTGTGCTCCGGTGACACATTATAGATATTTTATTTTTAAGAATAATCAATAAGTGCATTTTGTTGATTTTTGTATTTTAGTTTTGGTTATTCCGTTTAAATATCTGTATGAGCCAAACAAGTTTCGAGATACAGGATATTTCAGTAAAGATATTGTAATATTATTAAATAGCGTGTTTCCTAATTACATAACTTAGTTTTAATTATTAACTGAAAATTTCAAATAGACGATTTCCTAAATTACTTATAAGTAAAAGACTAGGTTTTGCGTCCAAAAATTGACATTTGATTGATTTATTGCACCTAGTTTCATGTTTGTTTTTTATATAATTAATTCTTATATTCTTATAAGTGTTAAGCTGAACGTCCATTAAATCGGTGGCGTGACGCAGTCAAGAGAATTTGAAGGGGGGTTCGTCCACTTGTGACAAAAAAAGTGTAGCTGTTTTTCATATATTTTAGTCTAGATAAATGCTTTTTACATTCATCATCATATATAGAAAATGTGACAAAGAAATGTTGGTTTTGGCAGCAATTGTTCAGGTCGAAGAAGAAGGAGAAGAATGTACGGCTAAGAAAAAGAAATGTGTGTTCGCGAAATAAATACTAAAAGATTAGTATTTGGTGAATATCACCATCTTTTTCAGGACCTTTTAAGGGAGAGGAACTTTTTTTTAAATTTCAGAATGTCAAGAAAAAATTTAACAAAAAAAGACATGTTATAAATTATATTTCTTTATTTTTACTATCCGTCAAGAATATCTGATACCGCGAGTTCAGGGTGCTCAGTAAATACATTGGTCATTCGAGTAACATTCTTTGAAGTTCGTAATATCGAGGGTTGAAAGTGACGAGAGGTAGTGCAATGTTGCCGGATTGACAATGACCACAACAGTGAAAAATAAAACTTGAGGGACACAATCATATATACAGATTGGAAATTATCTCAGAGGTAGGCAGAAAATGAAATATTGATCCTGGATTTACAAAAAGTAGAAGAGCAAGTTGCTGCTTTAAAAGGTAAATATAATAAATAGTAAGATTTACATTTCTATGATTGATTTTAGCAGAGATTTTTCTTTAGAATTAAAATTTTGTGGTAATATTTAGCGTAATGGATATTTCATAAGAGATTTATTCATTTAGAGGTGTAAGTTTATCTAGCGTAAAAAAATTGGCATGACGACAAATTGATGATGATTTTGTTTCCGAATTCATATCAGAAACTAGAAATAGAAATCTTCGGTAAAGGTGTCTTGTGTCGAACAAAAATAAAGTTTACGTTATATTAAATTATTCAATTACAATAATTAAAAAAAATTCTATTATACGCATCTAAAAAATTATCCCCTGTGATTGAATTCGAATAAAAAGTAACTGACCATCATGAACATTGGAAAAAATATGTTTTTCCGTTATTCATAAATAGCAAAAATATATATATATATATATACAAATATTAAATATCAATGGATTAAATACGAAAGTAGGTTTTTTTTGCTTTATAAATGTAAGGAAAACAATTCCCTTTTAGAAAATTCTCACCAGACTTGGACCATATTAATTATTATTTCCATTAAACAGTAAGTGTAATTATCAATTAAATTTTTTAAACGACAGTTAAAAAAATGCTGATCTGCTTCAGATTAAGTTTATACACAATATCGTTACTTCAAATTAGAACATTTTCCAAGATATGCAACATTTCAAGCCAAAATGATTTTTCTTATTTCAAAATGTAAACGATTACATTGAACGGAATCATTTATATTTCAAAACTTATGTTCACTTACAATCTCAGTTATATTTAATTTTTTTGGTAATAAATATTTTATGTGTAGGTACACTATACGGGTTGGGATAAAGTATCAAACCAATTAAATATCTTTAAAACAAAACAAACGATATTTATGAAATTTTGTAGGTAAGTGCAATGGGTCAAAATGCATCTGATGTACATTTTTTTTTAATAATATACTTCCGGCTTAACCGGAAATACCTTCTACTTTTTTAATTTAAATGGGACACCCTGTATATTTTTGTAGATTTTGAAAGAGCTTGTTATTTCTCGAATTTGTACATACTGGGTTTAATGAGAATAATTTATAAAAACGAGAAATGACTCAAATTTAGTTGTAGAATAAGTACATTTATTTACTTTAGACTAATAATAGAATAATAATTTATACAAAATTAATTTAAAATGTTCAAAATGCTCTCCGTTCGCTTCCTGACAATATACCAGCCTATTAATAATTACTTGAGTCACTCTTTCCAAGACTTTTCCACGTATTAGTTCACATTCATCAATAATTCTTTGTCTCAATTCCTGCAAGTATGTTGGTCGTTTAACGTAAACCCGTGATTTTAGATAAACCCAAAGAAAAAATCTAATGGGCTTAGCTCCGGAGAACGAGCAGGCCACTCTATGAATCGATCACCATAATTTAAATTAAAAAAGTTCAGGGTACATTAGCTGCATTTTGCCTCATTGCACTTACCTGAAAAATTTCATAAATATCGTCCATTTCGTTTTAAAGATATTTACTTGGTTCCATACTTCATCACAACCGTGTATACAATTATTTTTACAATGGATGTATCACTTCAAATTTATGTAATTGCAGCACAAACTTTGACACTACATTTCGCTTTTAAGAATTTCAATAACTAAATAATAATACCCAAAAAAACCACTTTCACAAAAAAATGTCAGCCTAATTTGGTAGTAAAAATACTAGTTGAGTAAGACGGGAGAAATTATTGCATAATTTAATCGTAATTAACAAAGAACTACTAGACGGAGTGTCTCAACTAATCACTTTTTTAGAATAAAATGAATGGGACCTCGCCTATTATTGTTGCGGCAATATTCGTTAATTAACAGATACATTTAATTATTAAATAGTCTTAACAAACGGTTATTTAGGATAAGGTAAAAAACATAGTTTATACCAGTTAGAAACAATTACGTGTCACAAAATTCTTTCATTGTCACCTTTATTCCTCGTAATTTTAATCATCGATTAAATTCTGCACGAGAAGGGCGCATCAGATAAAAAAATTTGCATTAATGTTAAAACTTATGAAAACATTTCCTCAAAAGTCTACAGTACGCATAAGAAATATTAGAAGATTTGGTCACTTTATTATTTCAAATGTATAAACTAACAATCATTAAATATGTTTAATGCAACATTTGATGTGTACTTTGTGCTGAGATTGTACAAAATCAAAAATAAATCGTGAAACAAAAATTCTGTTATTCTTTATGGAGCAAATTAATATTACTCCATTGGTTGGTTTATTCTAGTTTTTGTTATCTATGTTGCATTAGTATTAGAGTTATAAGAATTTCTTTTCTGTTTCTAAAGTGTGGATAGATAAGCATATGTGGACAAAATGTGGTCAGAAGCAATTATCAGCAAGAAAGAAGAGAACTGGTTCAATAGAAGTACCATTGATGAAAGTATTAAGAAGGAGAAACTTCTCATTGAATACAAAAAACCACGAAGGTGACCCGCGAGATTTTTTGTCAGTAAATAGGTATGTTGTTATATATCGTTAGGATAAAGTATGGAATCAAGTAAATATCATTAAATACATTTTGCAAGTAAGTGCAATGAGGCAAAATTCATCTGATGTATATTTTTTTGTTAATAACATACTTCCGGTTTAACCCGAAATACCCTCAATTTTTTTGATTTAAATGTGACATCCTGTATATTTTTGCAGATTTTTGTTATTTTGAATTCGTACGTACTGGGTTTCAACTCTTCAAACAAAATAAAGAAGACTTGTTGACATCAATTATTTTTGGGAGACTGAGACTACCATCGAGAAAGACAATTTTGTTTCAAACATGTACAACAAAAGTCGAATAATCAAATTTCTGAGATCAAAATCCAGTCCAATTTAACTAAGGTTGTTGCGATTGATAACATTCGTCTACTACAAACCAACGTCAGCATTTTGAAAAAGCAAAGTTCGATTTTACCAGAAAATAAGTTGTCCTCATACATCCCTAAGGTTGAAAAGACAGGAAAGAAGTGAATCTTAAGAAGATATGACACCTCAGCAATGTAGCTATTGCTATTCTTTTTTAATATTTCTCTATTATCTGGTATATCCTAGTATTTATTTAATAGGGTTAGAGTCATCAGATTTTGTTTTCTCTTTCTGGAATATGTAAACAAATGTAAATGGGACATTACAATATAATATAGTCGGCAAGGAAGAATAGAACAGGTTCAGCAGAAAGATCCTGTCAAATCCTAATATATTCAGTCAAGCGAGTATACAAATTCGACGGTTGCTATTTACGTATTGAGAACAGAAAGAACAAACAAATTAATTTTACCAAATATATATTTATCGCTTTACAAAATATTCGCCTTTAAGCTTTACACACTTTTGCATGCGATTGAACCACCCTTCAAAGCACTTTGTCCAGTCAAAAGATGATGGCTCTAAAACATGGTTTTTGAAGGCCTCAACCTCTTCGGGCGATGAAAATCGCTGTCCATCTTTAATTTGTGGGAAGAAGAAGAAGAAGTCAATAGGTGCCAAGTCGGCGCTGTAAGGCGGATGACAAATTCTCGCTTGTTTCACTTGATGTGTGTGAGCTCGCATTGTCGTCATGCAAAATGATTCGTCGTTTTTGTTTGGTTTCTCTCAATTTACCGAAAATTTCTGGCAAGCAAATGGTCGTATACCGCGCTGAATTAACGGTCTTTTAATATTCGAGAGCCACAGTTGCCACATGACCGGTTTTCCTGAAGAAACACGCCACCATTTACTTCTAAACACTTCGAGAACGAGTAACTTTTGTTGGCTTTTCTTCACATTGAATCACCCAAACTGCCGATTGGCCTTTTTTTCTGGCTCATATACATATATTCACAACTCGTCATCTATGACGATGTTGTATACTCCTTTGGAAGTACCACAGCTGTATTTTTTAATCATTTTACGGCACCGATCGACACAAGACAATTTTTGCGCATCTGTCAATAAATGTGAAATCCAACGTGCAGATAGCTTCCGAACATTCAAATGCTCTTGCAAAATCTTTTGTATGCTGGTCATACTAATACTTAAACATACCTCGATTTCACGGTATGTCACATGACGATCTTCTTCAATTAGTTTTCTCATAGCGTCGATGTTTTCCGGCACAACGACCGATTTTGGACGATCTTCTTTAACTTCGTCCGTGAGCGAACTACGGCCACTTTTGAATTCAGTGTACCAACGTTATACACTGGCTTTGGATCGCCAAAAGTTGAATTAAGTTGATTGATGCACTGTTCTTGAGTTACACCACGTCGAAAGTCATAATAAATCATGGCTCGAAAATGTTCCGAGTACTTAGTCTATCAGAAATGTCAAACTTTAAGATGACAATGGCAGATTCCACCTGGAAACACTGGTGTTGCCAGTTCTCAATACATAAATAGCAACCCTCGTACATGTTAAAATAATTTCGAATGATTAGAATAATTCAGAAAAATGAGAAACATCTTATTGAATACGGAAAATTATAAAGGACACCCACGATATTTGTTTTATCAGAATTCGTTGGAAAGCAACCTGGGTAACAAACCCGATTGAAACGTTCTGGAATCTTTATTATCAAACCAATAAATGTAATTACATGATAAGTTTCCTTACGTACAATACATTATGATGAAGGTATTTTAGAAAAACTAAGTATATACATTCGTCTATTTATGCAGCGACACTCTGTATTGCTAAATTTATAACCAAATGTGTAAGTAATGAAGAAGAGTAAAATTTTATTTCGCATGGACATTTATTGCACTTGATTAATATTAATTAATTTAATGATCTGTTGACTGTTCTAATTTCTAATAAATTATAGGCTATTATCAGATTTCGCAATACCTGTACCGTGTACTAATCATGTCTCATGCCACGTGGGAAAACTTAAATTGCGGTACTAATATGGACATAATTGCTTTGGCAAGGTACAATTCCTAATTTTTTTATTGCAATATTATTTCATTTTCGCAACGTTTTGACCTTTTTGCATACAATACACAGCGTTGTCAATGGAAGTAACGATAAACACAAACGTCAAATTAATAGAATGGAGCAATGAATTTGGTTGGGAAAGTATAAAATATATGTAATATAGAATTACCTGACCTGCATGAAATCTAGGAGAGGTTGGTTTATTAGCTGTATCTTTTTCACATGTTCATAAACTATGAAAACAACCTAGAATTTAAAATGTGCAACTATAAATTTCAATGGTCGCAAATAATAATAAACATTTCTCAGGAAAAAGCAAATAAATTAATGTCGTGTACCTTCAAAACGCATTTGGAATTCAAAAATTAGTTTTCGTGTGACATATAATACTAATGTTTTAGATAACAATAAGTAGGTTCCTTGCATATTAAAAAAAATGTACGCAGCTTAGCCAAAAATTTTTTTAAATGGGACCCCCCGTATATTTTTAAATTTTTATAAACCTCTTGCCGAGTTAATTTCAACTCCTTACAACTAAATAAACAAATAAATGTTTTAGTATAATAAAAATTTTAAAATTAATAGTGGATAGAAATATATAAATTCACAAATAAAACTATATCCCTAATAACCATTTTAATATGAACAATCCAATGGAGAATTTTATTAAACAATTTGTTTTATGAAGTTCCTTTTTAAACATAAACAGAAATATATTATGCTAATATTTAATTGCATCTGTATTACTTTTGAGCACTAAAGGCCATAAATAACGTACGAGAAACATAAATAATAATTGGTTTTACTACCGTGAGAAACTAATACCTATTGCATAGCTAATAATATTAGAATGCGAAGTAAACTAATAAACAAATAAGTACACAATAGGTCAAGTCTATAGACACGCCTTTGTTATTATTTTATGCCACATATTAATTCAATTCGATTCTGCAACCTGCATATTTAATTCAATTATAAACTAAATTCTTAACATTAATTAATTCCATTTCTTATTTGTACGCATTGATGCATGCACAATTCATAAAAGCTGAAAATTTTGCAGTATTTATATATATTAAACATAGAGTAATGAAAAGTTTCCAAAATACCACAAAATAATTGGAGATTGGAATTGGAATTGAAATTCGCCATTCAACTCTAAATTTTGTATTTGTATGTAAAACGCTACAAGAATTATCCAAAATTATGAGATTTTTTTGATTTTTCTTTTAATTTCAAATTAAAATAAACATTTAAATTAACTGGAGATAGTAGGTGTAATTGCTTATTTGTAAACGGTTTTATATCACGAGAGTTGTTAACTAATGTTGTTTCCTTAATTCCTTTATTGTAGTGGAAATGTTTTTATTGTTATATATATATTGGGTTGTTTTTTAATAAATAAACATATGAAAATATCTAAATGTTAACTTAAAGGGGCTTTTACCCATTACGTAACTTGGTTAATGGAAATTAAAGAGGTCGAGTAAAAACAATAACAATTTATTTATCTAATGAAAACAACTAAATTATGAGGGCAATTTACACATTAAATAACTAATACGTTTAATCGCAGGGGTAGGCACCATCAACTTCTCGATCATCCGAGAACCGAAACTTGACTGCCGATCTTCTTTTATTTTACCAACCAAGAAGACCCTAATGTTTATTAATTTTGATGACTCTACTAAAAGTATTTATTTAACTTTGGATTACGTAGGCCTCTAGAAAGAAAATCTTTATTCCTAGTTTCGAGGATAAATCTTAGAAGCTTTCCCGGAAGTTTTTCTGTGGCATTTTGCCAAAAATCAAATCAAATCTGGTAGAATTCTTTTATAATAAAATGCTTTACTTTATCATAATATGCATTTGAAGTGGATATTTAGAAAGGATTGAATATATTTTCGACAATTTGCTAAAATGTTGCGGCTTTTTCTTGGTTGTTTAGGTTCGAGTATTTTTTTACCGTTTCTAGATAGAATAATTGTAGCCGTTTGAGTATTCTCGTTGATTTAGTTCTTGTTGTGAAAGTAGGTCTGTTTTTCTTTGTTCAAGATCTGGAAATGTACTGTGTTTTTAACTATGGAAACACCAGATGAAAAATCAAAGCAAAAATCTGCATAATTTAATTGCTTAGTTCTGTTTGCGACATATGGTTTTAATTTCATAATTGTTAAATTATTTTTGTTTATGAAATGAGAATCAGATTTAAAATATATTTACAGACGTTTTTCTTCCAACAGTAGGACATTAAAATCTAATAGAAAATATTTTGATTTATTTGCGTTGTCACAAGTATTAATTTTAGATCACAAACCTTCCTGTTTGTTGAAATCAGCTTCTTAAGAAGAATTTAAAAATAAAACTATACACGGTATCGCCTTTCAAAAAATATATGTTTCTATAAATTTATTTTAATGTCAACAGATCATTAGTGCAATTTATATAAACAGGTTCGGATTACAATTCTCATTTTGTTGTCAGTTGAACTTCGCACACCTTGTAGATAGATGCGCGTAATTAATTGATGTTTATTTAAAGACAAAAGGAATAAGCGAAGGTTGATTGAATAAAGCAATTACCTACTTCGGAAAACTAATTTACAATAGAAATTACAACATGGGTCGTGTACCCAAAGGACAGACTTCACACGAATGCATTGTTGTTGCTTAACAATATACTTGCTTTTTTAAAGATTTCGAATAATTTTATTTATAGTTTGATTATAATAATTACGGGCAATTATGTATCTATAGGCAGCTTAGCGTAATTACAATACAATAAAAAAAAATTGTATGTAACTAGAGGCTAAACATTTTGCTATATTCTTTTAATTTAGTACATTTTTATGTATTTTACATAATACAATATTAATAATAATAATAATAATAATAATGAGGTATTACCTTTTTCCAAATTAATTTTCTGGCAGCTTTGTTCCTTTACACATTATTGTTTGTTCCGTTTAAAACACCAATCTATTTTACTTTATAATTTCATTTTGAATCTTTAATTTTTTATTATTTTATTTCTCCCCCGCCGATTTACTAATTTCAATGATGAATTGGAACTCATTAAAGAACGAAAAAAGTTGAAAAGGAAAAGAAGGATTTAGAGACCATGAAAGACATAAAAAAAGGGATACGAAGAAGAAATTGAATAAGATTTAAACGGACATGGACTAGAATGTACTAAAGTGAAGTATAGCATAAAAAATCGTATTGTGAAAACTTCAATTGAAGTAAGTAATACCAATAATGGAATTGACAAAAACAAGGAACGAAATCTTTTGATGAGGAATGCGACGGGATGGTAAAGAAAAAGAACGAGACGAGGCTAACTTGCCCAAGAACAAGAAAAAATGAAGAATTTGAAAAATACAAAACCATAAGAAAAGAATGTATAAAGTTGTTAAAGCAGAAACGACCGACATGATAGAAAAATTGGAAAACGATAATAAAAATTATGCGAAATTGTTACAGTAGATAAAAAGAACCATAAGAAAATAAAAGTCAAAGCAAATATTGACAGCAAGGAATAGGTGGAATATTTTGAAAATTTGTTGAAATAAAAATAAAAATAAAATCGTAGATTTTCTCGTAAATGAACAAGAATCCATTAATTTTACCACTGAAAAAAATGGTGAATGCGGAGAGAATCAAAATTCCTAAGTACTTCCTATTAATTCTTGATCTTCCAGTATTTTTTTATTTAATTTTTGTTAATTTCAGTGTGAAACAACTATTTGTACATATCATATTGTTATACAATAAGTTGGAATGATATGGAAAACTTTTTTATTATTAATTTTAGGAAAAAAAGTTATTCTTCATAAAAAGTTGTGCATTATCTAAAACCTAAAATGCAATCATCAAATATCAAATTTTTTCAGTGATATACGAGGTTTGTCAAAAAATATGAGTTTTACTCAAGAGTAAAGTACCTTTAAATTTGACAATATCGAAAAATGTCACTAAAAAAAGTTGATCAGAATTAAAAATTACATTAATGAAATTATTTTTAAAACGTATGTCTACAATAATGCAAATTTAACTGTAGTGCACTTATTACGCGTTTTAATTGCAAAATTATTAGAAAACATCGAAAAACTCAAAAGGTTATCGTCATGTGTTTCGTAATCACAAGAGATAAAAGTTCATTCAAAATAGAAATATTAGTAAAAAATAAAATAATCTAAAGTTTTAATTTAAATGGATGTACTTGCATGTTTAAACGTAATTTTTAATTCTGATCAACTTTTTTTAGTAACATTTTTCGATATTGTCAAATTTAAAGGTACTTTACTCTTGAGTAAAACTCATATTTTTTGACAAAGCTCGTATACCACTGAAAAAATTTAATATTTGCTGACCGTATTCTAGGTTTTAGATAATGCACAACTTTTTATGAATAATACCTTTTTTTCCTAAAATTAATAATAAAAAAGTTTTCCATATGATTCCAACTTAGCGGGGACATATTGTATAACCCAATATAATTTAAAAACAATTATTTATTATACCGATGTTCGCATTTTTATTGTCAACCCACCGCTCATAGTGCATAAATAACTGTAACTAATCACTGAATGCACATGTATAATATATTACTGCAACCTGCAGACAAACATTTAATACCAATGTCCAAGGTGATTTCTAATGATACAATATTACCGCACTTCACGATTGTTTACTGCCCTGTGCCCTACTTTATTTCATGTTATTTAAACTGCAAAATTCACAATATTGTACAATATTCATTTTTTATTAAAAGAGTGATTGATCCCCGCGATCAAGTCGTGAAATCACCATTTACAGGGTGAATACGACGTTTACAAGGTGTACTTTTTGGTTCAGTTTTTTTTAATAATGTTTGGATATTAAAAATACTATTAAAGATTATTGGTTGCTTTCTTTCTTCGATTATTTTAATAGTCTTAAAAAATAATTAGATGACAATAAAAAATCGGACTGCACAAATAGTTATAATCTTTAGATGAATTAAGAGTAGATCCATTATTTGAAAGAATTTAAAATCTGTTTCCTCCCTTCCTGACTTAACCCTCCGAAGTATTTTGTTCTGTTTTGGTCCTTAACAGGTATAAAAAAGTAGTTCTAGTAATAATTAAAAGATTTCTATAATTTAAAACTAACAATAAGTAAAAGGAGAAGGCGGAGACAGAAATTTTAAACGGGTAAAAATATACGGATTTGTTAAAAGTTTGAAACAGAACAAAATTTTCTAAAAATCTTACGAGGACTAAAACAGAAATAGCTGAAACAGGAAAAACCCTAAAGTATGTATGGGAAAAAAGACTTACACTTAAATAATTCGGTAAACACGATTTTTTATTTTATACAAAGTAACTAAAAAATGTCTGATAAATTATACTATATACTTTTTTTTGTTAATAATATACTTCCGGTTTAACCGGAAATACCCTTTAATTTAAATGAGATACCCTGTATATTCTTGTAAATTTTGAAAGAATGTATTCTAAATTTTTTTTGTCAATCTTGGAAAATGGTATGTCGGATTTGAATACATTTTTAAAACGCTTTGGAAGACTGTGGAAATTCAGTATTATTTACCTTTTTCAAATTTAATTTTGAAAAGTATGTTTTTTTTAATGAATTAATCTCCTCAGTATCTTCTTTTAAACGTATCAAAAATAATCGTTATTAAAGAGGTGCGCGTGTTACTATTTTTCATTCTATTTTTAGGCCACTGATAGAAAAAATATTTTTGAAATTAATAAAATAAGTACATACACTAAAATTGTTGGCAAATTTTATATATATACCAGTTTTTACTTTATCATTAAAGACCACTTCCTTTCCCACAAAAATTAATAAATTATTATGTAAATTTTATTTAATATAAAATACAATTCCGGATGTATTCGAACACTTGCTTGAAATAAATGTTAAATATTAATAAATTATCGAACCATCATAAAATTTATAGGAATATTTTCCGAAAAAAAAAAAACAACTTTCCCAGACACTTATTGAACTTAGTTCACCTCACCACAACCAACACTTTCGATCTTACATATAATTTCGTATAAAATTTTTTTAATTAAATTACACGGCAATTCGAGTAAACTTTCACGGTATCTTTATAATAATAATAATACTATTTGATATTCCTCGCACCGAACACTCTCGAGACCAAATGCATTTTTAGTTGGTTAGTATACTAGTAGTACTAGTACTATTTCTAGACGTAAACCGAAAGTGCCATTGCGAATTGCAGTTTAGTTATTTCTAGTGGTAGGAACTAAAGAGTTTACCGCGGGAAGTAGATTTATTCTATTTTAGTACCGTATATAGAGGCATCAAATTCACAGATGCATTTTTACCTATGCATTAATGTTTTATTAAAGAAGATCAGATCACCATAAACATAGAAAATTCAAAAAACATTCCAAAAAGTCTTTAAAAAAGGATCACTTTTACAATATTTATTACAAAAATATTATTATGATACATGTTGTTCCTATATGGTAAAGTGGATTGAGCCAATGAAACCCGAAATCGTACCACAACAAAAATTATTTATTAAATTCCAATTTTTAAAAGTAAAAGTGACTAGTTTCGACTTCTAAAGAGTCATCATCAGGTCTGTAATATAAAATAATAACGATGAACGTTTAAAATAAGCAAAACAATCGGTTAACAGTAATCTTACAGATTATAAAATTTACCAAGTAAGAGTAAACAGTAAAAATGTTTCTTAATTAAATTAACAATGCAGTTTGAGTGGTAAAAAGTGTACAAAGAGTAAAAATTAACAATTGAATTATGTAGTATTAAAAAATGTAATTAAAATTGTACTAAATAGTGAATATAAAAACGTTTAAGAAAAACGAATATAATTTGTAGCACATAACTTAGGTAAATGCAAAAGTTTGTGCAAAAATGGTCCCGAAAAACCTCTCTCAGGAACAAAAAGAAAATCGGAAGATACTTTACTGTGACGACATAGAACGACTCAAAGCAGAACTAGATTTGCTAACATATGTCATTTTGTAACTTTGTTTGCAATAAATCACATTTGTGACACCAGTCTCGTTATTTAATTGCCACACCTCGTATAGTTATTCCTATAATCAATACGAATACAAAAAATATTAAGTATCAATTTAACGAATTTTATATAATAAAAAAAAGCCATTTTTCGGTAATACACTTATTTTTTTAATTTGCAAAAAATGCCATATGCTTCAGTGTGATACCATGTGAATTAGACATTATTGCCATTAGATCCTTTCCGAAAGTTTTTAGTTTAAATTCATCTTTCTTCAATTTTACTTTCTTTACATAATGTGAGTATACGTAAACCAAAATTAAAGTGAACTTTTAAACTAATGTGTTGTTATTCGTGCCAATCTGCTGGAACCGTACTAAAACCGTGCACAATAGTATTGCGCAACGAGAATTGC
Source organism: Hermaeophaga mercurialis (assembly GCA_951812935.1). Classification (NCBI taxonomy): domain Eukaryota; kingdom Metazoa; phylum Arthropoda; class Insecta; order Coleoptera; family Chrysomelidae; genus Hermaeophaga; species Hermaeophaga mercurialis. The sequence continues at coordinate 1,295,774 of OX638358.1, read as the reverse complement.
TCCACCTGTTAATGATTCCCGTCCCAGTTGCAATTGAATGGTATCTGAAAACCCTCCCACAAGTACCACGTAATATTTGTCAAGTGCACCGCAATGGAAACAACGAAATAACACAAAAAAAATAAATCGTGCTTCACACAGTGCCGGCGCCAGGGTCAAAGGTGGAATCAACGAGTATTTATTGCTACATTTTTTTAATGCACACCTATAATAGTACAGAATATTGGGAAATGGAATAATAGTAAACTATCTTGAAACGCGCAATTTTTCTTCATCAAATTCAGAACGAGGTAGGAAAAGATATGCCGTAAAAAGTAACAAAACCACGCCTGCGATTGAGAAAATAACTAGGGAGAAGGTAAAATTAAGTATGTCGAAGAGAAAATAAAATCGATTTGGAACGATCTAGCTCCAAATGTTCAGAATAATTTAAAATGCACGTCTTTTTTAACGACTAAGTAACAAACAAAGTAAATAAACCAATGGACTAATGGATAAGTGAATCAAATTGTACTGAACAGATTAAAAAAAAAAAGATATATTTCTTCTGGTTTTATTACATCATCTGTATTTAAATTAGAAATTAAAGAAGTAAATAATAATATAGTTTTTAGGAATAGTATTTTTCATATTAAAAAAGAGACCAACTTTGATAAAACTTCAAAAATATTGTATTATATCTAAAAACGTCAAGCATAATATTTATTTTGCTCTAGTGTTGTTTAATTTGGATTAATTGATGTATTTAATCAATAATAATAATAATTAATTAAATACCACCAAACTATTAACTTCCTTTCTCTAGGTAAGGCTTTAAATATGTACAAAGGTTAGTAATAAAAACATCAAAAAACTATACATAGTGAAAGGGAAACAGTGTGCCAATAATAATTAATTAATGATATTTAATTTGATAGTAATAATTGGCTCTACGCCCGTGTGTCAATTATACTATTGGACTTGTCTCAAATCCCATTAACTATGCAAATGGTGCAATTGTTATTGTCTTTAGAACGAGCGATTATTGTCGGATTGTCGCCGTTTGCCATTGGTTCCGTTTGATCTTTGCGAACAAATACCATTTCATGATCAATTTGACGATTTGCATGGCCGGTAAATATGGGTTAATGTTATAAAGGCGTTAAATAAAATTATGTGTTCTACAAGCCATAATAGATAAGCAAATAATACGTTGCAGCAGAACGATAGGTGCAGTATTACTGGTAATCAACTAAATTGAGATAAGAAAAATTGAAGAATAGTTTTACTTGAGAGTGTATTTAGGCGTTTTATCGTAAGTAGTAAAATCAAAGTGTAGGAAATAAATAAATAGATCTTTTTCCTGTTGTTTTTAGTCGTTTGCCATTGATCTTTCTAAATTGTAACAATACATAGAAATTTATGAAAAAAATCTACTTTTTCTCTATTTTTTATTCACTCGCTTTTGATCTTCTTTAATATTTATCATTACATAGAAATTTGTCAAAGAGACTTATTACAACTTAGTTTTATATTAAAATAAAACACTACAAAGTATACCATACACACAATGACTATAATCAATCAAAAGTACCTACATTTCAGTTTTAATGAGTATGAGTAGGAGTATACTCTGAAAGAAACTATCACAGGCGAGATCATAATTATGGATGATCGCCAAATAGCTATGAAAGCAGTCAGTCCTAGGATGTTTTGGGAAAGCTAAATGAGCTAGACTAAGAGAATAATGTTCCCAAGCAACATACCTATTTAGTCTCAGCAACAGATATTATAGAAACCGGAACTCTATACAAGTAAATGCTTCAAACCTGTTACCTATTTTTTAACTTAAAAAGATTAATAACTTTATGGTGTTGAAAAAGTGTAGCGGTTACCTGTTCGCTACTTAAATTGACTACAACGAAGGTCCGCCACCTTGAAGACATTTTTAAGTGTAATGGAACTACCCTGCTACTATTCAAATAGCTTTTAAAAAGTTTGTAACTGCAAAGCTTTGAGACAGTTACTAGTTTGTAACTTACAAGACATACTACTTTATTGTTCCAGACATCGGTTATACCAACGTACCTGGAACAGGCAAAGGGGCCTAAAAGTAAAGAAACTTTAAGTAACATACATTAGAACCTTTCATCATCTCAAAGAAGACATTCTAACAGAAGAATAATTTCTATCTGTAAACTACGACAGCAAATAAGAAAACCCACAATTGTTTCTGGAAAGCAAAAAAGAATTATTAAGAAACTTACTTCGTTCATCAAAAAATTAATAAACGATAAGCAAATATTTTGTTAAACTTTCGTCTTGTACATTAATGAAAAGTTTTTCATTTTGACTCGAATTGAAGGAAATAGCTGAACATATTTAAACCAATCTTCATCTGATCAATATAACAGCAACTGTATAACTTATTCCACCGCTACTTCAAAGTCCTATTACTCTACCCGTACATACAATATCATTCACACTAAGTATAAGTTCAACTTTCATTAATCATCACGATTTGACATTCACTAACATCCATGCCCATGGACGAATCTAAATCAGAGAAAACAATGTAATGCAGGACTGGATTAACCCTTTGAAAGATCCTAAGCAATTATAATTTTTAGGGCGCCTTTTTTCTATTATGATGCGTCTAAAATTACTCAAACACCCCCTCCTTGTAAACAAGAGCAAGAAAAAACAGGAATGTGACAAATGACTTTCAAAACGTGCTTCTTTCAATATGCAATAACAGAAAGTCTATTAAATCATCAACCTATATTTTAACGAAGTTTTCAATAACGGTGCCCGCATAAAGCATTTAAAAAAAGATCATCGTTCACAGCTTTTAACGCGTGGTAATAAAAGAAAATCGATCGTTTATCACGTTTCGGCCGGTACCTAATTCTATCGAGGAAGATAAATGCGGAATAGCCGTAATATTTTTTTTTTACAAACATATATATCTCTTTGTATGAAAATGATATGTAATTATATATTACATATTTCAAATGCCTCAATTTCAATAACAATAATTGTTATATAATTCGACTTTCTTCGCCCGTAGTAGGTACTTACATGATTTATTTGTTGGTCTTCGCAATCTAATAACGAACCGAGATGAGAACTGAGACAAGAAATGATGCTTCTACGAGATCACATCATTAGAAGGATTTTAAAATTTGATAAATTGTCGTAGCATTGTTATACGGTTTTCACATTTTAAGAGAAGAATACTTTTATTAAAGCTTTAAAAACGGGTATAGTATAAAGTGGTTCCAAGTTAATAGTCAGTAAAAGGGAAACCTCATTAGGCCTCATTTATTTTAGATTACTAGAGCACTTGTACTTTCCAGTAACTGGCTGAATTCATAGTAATTTGATTTCAATGAAGAAAAGAAGAAGAGGGTAACGAGACAATAGCAATACTGATCTTAAAAAGGGGATGTTATAGATAGTGACTTAGTTATTTAAGTAGTTGAGTTGACTTTATGTTGATTGTGAAATAAAACGTTTGATTACAAGTTAACTTATCTTTAATTCAACATAAAACATAAAGTTTTATTGTTAAAGTGTAAATGTTGAATCTTCGTTATCTTCATTAAAATAATTTCTTTTTCTCCTAACTGCTACTGTCACTAATACCAGAACATGTAAATTGTAACGTAATGTCAACATTAATACTGAAAAATCCCTGAATTTGTAGAAAATTTCCGAATAGACCCAAAGTTTAGTCTATAGTACCACAGATTACAAAAATTTGCTATAGATGATAGAATACGAACCGATACGTAGTCCCGGCCCATTATTCGAATACTTTGTTACTAGGATTCGATGATATCGAAAATTATTAAGAATCGAATACAACTCGATCGTTAGCATTCGAATCTCTCATGATTACATGACAGTCATTAAACATAACCTGTTTAATTTTTGCTTATATTTTCTCAATTGAAACAAAGTATCGGGTATAAAACTTTTATTAACTGTACCTACCAGTATAAAAATTTCTTACAAAGATAAATTGAAATTTCCTCATTGTGAATATTTTAAAGTAGTAGAAAAAATATGCTACACGCCACATGCGTGTAAAACATTTTATTCATTCATTGGGTTTTCATTTATTTATAAAAAGTATTCAGTAGTTTATAATAATGTATCATTAAAACTCCAAACGCATATTTCTTGTTAGTAAAGATTGGTGTTTCAATTCATTAAGTTGCACGATCATTTTGATTTTATATCAAATGACTGAACTCTGGATCAACATACAATAACCAACTTTATTATAAACAAAATCGTAGACAGTGTTATTTCTAATGAACAGAAAGAGAGCAGTATATGTGTATTTAAATCCACAACATAAATGATAAATTATTCAGAATGACAAATTTTGAAATAATCACTCTCACTACTTTCTGCGCAAAATCATCGATCTCTCATGTGGCACTGCTTATATCTAGCTTGTTTATTTAATTTCGAGAGAAAATGTTCACCTTCCTGGCGTCTTCTGCCATCTGGTACTAATGATGAGGGTCTAGTTCTCGAGAACCCTACTTTTCGCAACAGTAGCAGATACCCGTGTGCTACGTATCTTTGAAAAGTTAAGAGGTACATTTTTTCTTGTGAAGTCAATTGACGTCTCCGCGAGGCCGCCTGCAAAATTGACGCATTTATCATGTACGTGAAGAATACCCACCACCATTTATTTCTTCTAAAGTTGATGCGATCGTTATTTACAGTTTGGGTCTGCAAATTAACTCCATCCATACCACAGTCGTTATTTTTATTAAACACTCTGGCCTGTGGATCTTGAACGTCTGCTTTTACAGTTGTCGCTGTGAACTGTCTACCATCGCCTGACTTGTTCCATCGGCTCCATAGAAACATGATTTGTTGCCATGGTTACAAGTAGTGCACTTGGACTACTTACAGAGTACCACCAACCCTCTAAACGTTTGCCAAACCATATTAGGAAAATCTTTCAAAAAATAGGCACTCACACACAACATCCACAACACCAACAACAATTATGTGAGCGCATTGATCTGCTTAAGCAGAAATTGAAAGCAAAGGGCAAACGTCTATCATCATCAAGTGCACGAAAAAGAAGCAACAAAACAAAACCTTTTGTAATAATCAAAAAATCTTTTATAGAAATCTGAGCACTACATCTGAAAACAATAATCAGGCTCTCAAGAGAAACGCCACCTGGATAGCATCTGAAGAGCAGGGGATAAATAAACGTTATGCAGATGCAACTTGTTGACATCACACCAAAAAAAGTCTGTGAAGTTTCCAAAATACCAACAATTGGAAAGCTCGAGGAGTTGATAATATTCAAAACTTCTAGTATCAGAAATTTGACAGTGTGCACGAAGCATTAGCGCAACAAATTACCCATGTTGTGCACAATCCCGAAGGTATCTCAGCGTTTCTGACCTTGAGCTCAACACACATGCTCCCAAAGAGTTCTCAGACAGATGACCCAACTCGGTACAGACCTAAAAACAACACCTTAGCAGAGGAACAGAAAGGATGCAGAAGAGATCATCAAGAATGTAAACAACAGCTTGTTGTAGACTCTGTGATCCTTAGACAAGTTCAGAAAGACTACCGGAATATACATACTGCTTTCGTAGACTACAAGAAAACATTCGATAGTGTACCGCATGCTTGGCTGATTAAAGTTTTGCAGATTTACAAAATCCACCCTAAAGTTGTATCCTTCCTTTCGAGAATAATGAAAAAATGGTGAACAACCTTTCATTTGCAGATTGGTTCGAACATCATAAGTACTGATGAAATACCCAGGGGAATCTATCAAGGTGACTCCTTATGCTCGTTGTGGTTCTGTCTGACTATGAATCCTCTTTCGACGATGCTGAATAATACAAAATACGGCTTTAACATCAAAGCTAACAGAAACACCAGCTGTACTATCTCACTCCTTCTTTATATGGATGACATAAAATTATATGCAGCAAATCAACATCAAATTGAACATCTTCTCCAAAGAAATTCATATGGAGCTTGGATTGTCCAAATATAAAACTCTTCACATCGAGAAAGGCATTGCTATCGACGGAGATGCGCAGCTACCAAATGGGGACATCATACAGGCAATGGAGAATGACGAAGCCTACAAATACCTAAGATTTCAACAAGCTAGGTTGCTTGAGCACAAACAGGCAAAAGGCAGAATCCAAGAGCAATATACCAAGAGAGTAAAGTAATTATGGAAATATGAATTAAATGCAGGCAATCAACAGCTACGCCACTTCTGTTCTTACTCTTTTGGAATTCTAAGATGGACGAAAACCGAGCTAGAAGGCATCCAGAGATTGACAAGGACAATGATGACGAAAAACAACAACCACCATCCAAAGTCATCTACAGTTAGAACCAGTTTCCAGAAACCGAGGGTTTTATGACCCATTAGTAATCTTTTCATTTTTGGCTTATGGCTCGCTATTTCTACACACTTTCCTCACTGATTGCTCCCAAAAAATTGCTTTTTATGGAGTTCAGGGGAGAGTGATTATGTAAATGAATCCCAACAATTTAAAAGCACCCCTAACGATGTTGTCAATCTGACCAATTAAATCATTTATTAATATTATAAATAAAAATAATGGGACCCTTGTGGTATACCTGATGTTGACTGATGAAGCTTAGATTTAAAATTATTATGTGCAACTATTTGAAACCGGTTCTTAAGGTGGTAGTATATTAATAGTCCAATTAGAACTAGAACTAGAAATCCAGGTATGCCAAGTGAACATTCTGAATTGATCCAAAGAGTTTGGGACAAATTGAGTGAAATTGGCAAGATTTGTAAGCGTTAATTTTTTTGAAACAAAACATGTTGGTTTGCTGTTATGCTAGTGGACACCTGAGAAGTACCTATATAGTTGCAAATTACTGTCTGAAAAACTTTAAGAAAAATTGGGCAAAATATTGATCGTTCCGAAGTTTGTAAGCCCCATTTCTTAAAATTGGACATACCTTACCAAATTTCCATAAATCTGGATATATATGTAAGCTGAAATATTATCGAGGCCCATTGCTTTTTAGACTTTTTTTTTTCAACTATTTCAAGCACATCTTGTTCATCTATGTTAAACGGTAAACTAAGAAATTATTTTTATTTTTATCAGCGAAAGAGCCGGGGTATTTTAGAATTTTCTACAATGTTACTATACAGTACGGTGCAAATGAAAGGAATAAATTAATTATTACGTAAATCGGCGGCGATTTTAGGGGAAAATCTGAAAGCTTCATGTTGATAAAAGTGTCAAAAAGTTTTTGATTCCGTCTACTACAATTTTGTAATATCTGCTGTGTAAGCATGTAAATAACTTTAGCAATATTTATTCGCGCTTGATCTACTATTGAAATTCTTTACTCTTTCACTCTCTCAACCATGTTTACACTACTGAAGCACGTTGGGTTGCCTAGTTTAACACCCGTTTAATTATTACAGTACATAATTAATAATATATCCGGTTTAAATGTTGTTTTTTAAATATTTTTATCAAGTATTGCAAGTAATGTGCCTGTGTCACAAATTAATTGAAAAATAAACAACTAAATCATTATTAACGACGAAAATAAGTTATTTAATATTTATTTTAATATCGATAACTAACCAATTTTTTTTAATAGAAGCCTGAAACATATTTTTCGAATTCTAAAATTGAAGAAAACGAAAAAATAACTATAAGCTGGTTCAAAAATACGTTGTTTTTTGTAAAAAAAGTAATTTTTTTTGTTATTGTTGTCAAATTTAAGTTTTGGAAATGCAGATAGGTATTTTTTAAATTCTTTCGTCAACTACTTATATTAAATTATTACACTTTCCAAAATTTTATTCCGACGTTTTACTCCCTCCGACGGAAATCCATTTGCCCCTAAGAAAAATTCATTACTCTTTCTAGATCCTGCTTTTTTTGTGATAGTGAAAGTATAGTCTGCCAATAATAAAACTAAATACTGTTTGGCAAATCTAGCTCTGAATTTCTAAAAATGTGCGAGATGCGCCAAGTTAGTAAGAGAAAGTATTCGGTCGACAAAGATGCAATAGAATTGACCAATGGAGTTTTAAGTATACTTGTTTATCCGACTGGCCAGATCCCTTTTGCTACCGCGCATCGGAAAAAATGGCGAATCACGTTCAGTGCAAGTAATACAAAAATGGAATATCGCTACAGGAATATTTTGTTCAAATTGCTCTACCCACAATGTTTTGCCATAAATGTGCGGAAAGACTATAAATTCCTTTAAACCACTATTTGTAAAAATATAGAATGAAAGCAGTTTTTCAAGGACATTCTTTGAGAAGACTTTTATACGATTTAAGTCACACTGTAGATACTGAAAATTTCTTACCAATTCTGTTCCAAGTGGAGGGGCCGCCTGATAATGCCTCACGGACGTAATCCGATTGCCTGACGGTACCAAACTCATCGCTACTTCCGTCATTTTCAATTTAAATCATCACCCACTCTTCGATCCTTTCTGCTTCGCCTGAAACAAGATCGATGCTTTGTATCGAAAAACAGAAACAGGACAACGAATAAGACTCGAGAAGGAAAAATATCATTTGTAACGCTTTTCGCGGTTACATAAGGCATTGGAATGTGTAGGAGGTATACAGGGTGTGCCATGATGAACGCCATTATACTTGGATAAAGATGAGCTATCCTCAGGATTTATTTACATCAGCGTATTTTTAAATACACTGTGGTCTCGCGTAGCCTGAGTAAAAGTTTACTTTTTATTTAAAAAAAGTCGTTCCGGATTAGTATTGACCATAAAAAAACGTGTTGAAATTAAAAAAAAATGGTGAATTGATTTTTGTTCTCTAGTGTTCTAAAAAAATTATATAAGTACTGCGATTTTTTTTTTGGATAACAGAAAACAAGTTTTACACGCTTTAAAAGAGCGGTGAGTGCGAAAATTGCTGAAAATTCCGAAACTTCTGGATTTATGAGCAAACATTATTCTTAATCCAATAAATAATTTAAAAAAATGTGACTACTTTAACCTCAGCTCATATTTTATACTACGCCCAGACTAAACAGAAACTTTCAAATTTTTCAACAAAGCTAAAACGTTTCAGCGACTTTTTTTCCTCGGCTCTGTTGTATCTCCGGATTTTGCAAAAATCGCGAGTCCCGTTTTTTGTGTTTTGTTTTAAAAGTTTCTAAGAAGTTGTGTTTTTCGTTTGTTTCTGTTTTATCTGTTTAGTCTGGAAGCAGCATTAAGCACATAAATTACATACATTATATCATTTTTTGAACAGCCAATGTCCAAAGCTAATTAATTACACTGTGCAAACGAAAAATGTTGACTACCCCCTTTTGACTTCCCCACCTCCCCCTCTGACTACAGTACGACAAAATATGTGAGGAAAAATCGATTTTTAATTCAAATGAAACATATTTTTATTACAGAAATAACATTCCACATATTAACCGTAGCCCAGGGTAGCTGCCGGATTTAAGACTTTTAAAGGATAATGGGGTTTAAAATGCTATTTAAAATTTTTACGAGGATAATACATTATACGAATAGTTCCTTCACATCACACTACCAAACGTTAAAATTTGTGAAACACGTAAATATGTTTTTGCATATCTTTTTAGGTCTCAATATTACCAAAATTATCAAAAGATACTGTGTACTTTTTTCTATAGAAAGAGACACTTGTCGTCTTAGAAAAGAAAATACAATTAATGATTTAAAACAAATATTTTGAAAGTTCGGACTAGGTGGAATAAATAAGATATTGATTGGGCAAAAAATCTGGGAGACCTGGTGTTATTAACTTTTCTAGTACAGTCCATTATAATTAAGTATCTAATTTTTAAAAAATTAGAAAAATCGAAATAATGAACATTAAATGTATCGGGAAATATAAAAAAAACTGAAAAATTAGAGGAAAGGCCTTATATTCGATTTTATATCACTATATATAAAACCTGTTTCAAGCTATTTTTTTTTTTTGGTGGGTGGACATAATAAATAAAATTGAAAAATTTCATGACCTTTTTGTGTAACTATTCATATATCTTAAATAAAATGATTTCAAGTCGCATCAAATTGTGCCACAGCCTTGAATTGACCCATTCGGTCACCTTTGCGACCTTTGCTTTCCTTAAAAGGGCCTACAAGGTAAGGGCAATTCAATTTCACAATATTATATTGATTTACTGTCTAATAGTGACTGTCACGAGAAATTATTGTCTGCAACCAATTTAATTTCGGTTTCAATGGGATTTTATTATCTATCTGACTTTTATGAGTTACATAATTAATATCTACTATTCCAAATTTTAAATAAAACAATATTGATTTAATTATCGAGCGCTTTAGTATTGCGTAAAAAAAACCGTAGATGTACCTATTTACAAGTGAAAATTATTCCTTTTTTATTTATGTTATATAATTTAAAAAGTGATACTATAATTGGCAGACCCTTATTAAACGTTTGCAATCACTTAATCTTACCTATATTTTTTTAACCGTAAATGTGCACCTGAAAAAAATTTCCCAGCCCAACCCCTAAAGAGATATCACCAGCGAAAAATTATTTTTTTTGCCAATCCGAGTTAATGTAGAAAGATGTTGTTATTATTATTAACATTCGTAAAGAGGTAATTATGAGATCTTTTCAATATCACTATTATGTTATAAATGGGGGAATGAAATTAACAACCCTTATTTTATTTTATGTCAGAACTTTTTTACGGGGGCAAATTTTGTTCGGAAATTATGTTTTATCTCTTATTTTTTTTTATGTGCTGCTTTTTCCATGGAACTAATAGTTTTATAATAAAAAACAAAACAGAACAGCACAGTTTTTAAGAAATTGTATTTTAAAAAAATAGAGACATAGAAAACCTAGTATAAGTTATAATAAATATTACAACATAATAACTTCTTTGTGAGTATAAATAATAATAACTTTTTAGATTATCTTGGACTGGCTAAAAAAAATTAAGAACTCAATTTTAATTCTGTTTTTTTCTAGGGTAATATCTCTTAAGGGTTCGTGCTGAGAATATTTTTTGATAGGAAAGACTAATTTTTAACGAGAAACACTCTTTATATCACAAAAATACCTCAGTAGATAAAATTAATATTGAACTAATTGTTTCAACCCATACTTAGATAAATTACACTAATCTAAATTTCCACCGTATTTTTAAATTATTTCAATTTCAATTTCAATCGAGTCAATATACAGGGTGTTTCAGAATAGTATGTCACAAATTTAAGGGGTGATTCTGTGAGTGATTTTGAGAAAAAAAAATGTTTATATGAACCTAGGTCCGTTTTCGCTTTCTGTCTGAAATACAGGGTGTTAAAGTTTGCTATAAATTTTTGTTGCTTTTTTAATTTAAGTCCGGACCTGCATGAATTATTTTTATCAAACTCGATGGGCGTGAGTTGGGTGTAGAAACACATCTTTTAAGAGAAAAAGGAATTTTTACATTTAACAGTGGCGCCCACAAGGCCATGACTCTGATTATTTTTTGTGAAAAATATGTTACTTTTTCAAAAATAAAAATCGTTTTCTTAATTCTAGTTCTTCTAAAATAATGGACTTTCGAATTTTTTTCGTAACATTAAGCAAAAAAATTGATAAATAATATTTTGAAAAAGTAGCGGCGTAACATATTTTTCACAAAAAATAATCAGGGTCATGGTCTTGGGGGGTTCGACTGTTTAAATTTATGTTATGACTCTAAAAAATTTGAATTTTTTTTCATTTTTGAAATATATAACCATAGCTTTTTGTCATTATTTATAATTAAGTAAAACAAATTTTTAATTGAAAATTCAATTTATTTCGTTTTTCCTGAAAACATAATGCTCGTGAATTTTGCTCTAGTACAGTTTAGTTCATAAAATAAAAAAATAAATATTGTAATTTACTTTCCAGTCACTCTATATTTTTGTTTAAACCTTTTATAAACAATGAATCAATAAGAAGGTTGATTAGGTAAAAATAGATTGTCAATTCATTTTTATATAATCTGAGATACAAAACGTATTGCTAACAAAATTTGCATAATTAGGTACATGATATCTAGCATGTGAAAGAGAAAGTGGTGTAAATTTACGCAAAGAAAATATTTCCGAGTCCCATAGGTAAATCGTTTTGTTATTTTAATAATAGTTCCATAAATTTGTAAAATATTTTCAGAAATACATTTTGCGACGACGACTTAATAGTATTTTTTGTGGTTACCAAAAAAGTTCGCTTTTGAAAAAATATTTGTTATCCAAGCTCCAATTTGACTTTTATAGATCTAGATTATTTTAAGCAGAATGATGTATTAATTTCAGAATTCCGAAAAGTATTTAGAACATGGGTGTGGGCGAATGTCGACGATGAAATACTTTTTCGAAACCAAGGGTATAATTAGTGAAAAATTAAAAAACCGTATCACTAATGCTCAAATACTGGACAAATTTTCAAAAATAACTTGTCAAAACATTTATACCAGATGTGCGCTGTTTTATAGTATTTATAATGATCGATAATATAAAAAAAAACGTACAAATAAATCTTTATTTGTGTATATTCGAAAGAAGTGTACCCCCCTGTCAACATTCTTTGATATAGTGGCAGAAATAGCAGCAGGAGATCAAGCGAAAAACTCATATAAATTAATGATACAGAATAATTGGAGGCAAGCTGTGTTATGTCTAAGATGCCAACTATCCGGCTATTATATGATAAATTATTTGAATTTCAAGAAATGTCGATAAGTAAGAAACATTCACCTTTAATTCCTGTTTGATTTAATATAAAAAAAAACCTTTGTTTCGCCTACAGTACGCATATTTCATGATTCCACTCAGTAATCGGTTTTTTATTAATTGTTACAAGGCGGAGATTAAGGTGGGTGAATAAGAGCGAAACCCAATTTATACATTACATTCTCTGAAAATTTGTAAACAACAAACAAATATTTACTGCGTTTTAAAAACCTTCTACAACTAATTGTTTTTCTTTGCGCGATTTATAAATAATATTGCACGACTGATTTTTTCGGTGAATTTTAGTAATCAAGAACGTAGAATTTATGAATAAAACTATGAATACGAGAGTCGCTTGATAAACATTTTTTGGGAAAAAAATTTCAACATAATCTCCATCGAGGACGATACCTACATTTGGTCCAACGAGTTTCCAATTGAAGCTCTGGGAATTATTTTTTGATAAACTTTTCATTTTCCAAAAAAAAATTCGAATTTTTCTCCAATATATATAAATATATTAATAAAATAAATAACCACAGCCAATTTTGAAAAACTATGATTACTCGTAGAGTCGTTGACATCAAATTTTTCTAAAACCACTCAAATATCAAGGACAACAAAACCACTCTTGACCAGTGTTATTGGTTATTAAAAACAACACAAACACCAATGACTCATTGTTTTCCCAAAAATACTAAAATTATTTATGTGTTATTTTTAACTTTAATAAAAAACAAAAAGAACAAAATGTACGTTTGTTAAATTTTTCATTAACCGGTCTATAGTTAATCTAATTGATTTAACCGAATATTTTGTTTATTTTAAAATTCTGATGTTACCTGCTATTGCCGTTAATTTAGTTATTCAAACTACGTTTTTTACTCCTGAAATATATTGGGTGTCTACTTATATTTCTTGTGTAATATCTTTTTACAAGCTTTTTGTCGTTGAATAATTTCTCAATAAACTAACTCGTATACGTTTCGTTACCAATTCAAGAAGACAAAGATAAAAATATACTTATGCAATAAATAAATATCAATTGCAAATATAAGGAAAGAATGCAACTCAACTTCAAAAAAATAACTTTACATTTTACGGTAAAATGGCAAAGGACTGAGAAAATAATAATTTTAATTAATTGTCGCAAAAAATAATCGTTGTGCTTCTATCAAGATTGCTATCGTGTCCATTTTCGTATGTTTTTGGTACACAACGACAAAATTATTTTAATAAGACTCGCAAAGTAAAGAAACGTGCTTAGTGAGCAAATCCTGCAATTCCATAATAAACATAGGCGTTCGATCCTTTTTCTAAAAAGTTTTTTTTTAATTTACCCAAATGTAATAAATAAACCTTTTTAATAAAATACATCTACTTTTTTATTTCTAATATCTACGACCATACCTCAACAAATACAAAAACGTTAGGTAACCAGACTTAATTGTAATTAATTAATAATACAATATTAGCGATACTCTTGTAAAAATAATATTAGTAAAAAACAAAAAACAGAAATAGTAGATTAAAATAACTAGAAATAAAATTTTCAGATTCTTTTAAACAATGAAAAGTATCTAAGCACAATATACGCAGAAATTATAATACACATTTTAATTTATTGTTTATAAGACAATTGATAATAAATCAAGACAAAAGAAAACAGGGGCAAAGAACTATAATAATGAATTTTAATTAGTTAAATTATCCAACATTTTGATATTTCATTTAATAAAGTTGAATCGAATAAAAAATCTCAATTAAAATGATAAAACTAATTTCCAGTTTAACCGGAAACAAAAAAATCACATAAAAAACTCATTAATTACATAAAATCCTGCTATTTTGTAAATTTTATGTGTTAATTTTGATTATGACCGTCAAAAACCCCTTTGGGCATATAGAAAGCGTACTGGATATCATAAACACTAGCTATACTAGCGTTTCTATGGTTTACAGTTTCAGAATTTTCGTTTGTAATACCTCTCTATTGTTCTAAAATTTTAAATCTCTCTCGTAACAAATAGAAATGAGGTAGGTACTTACGTCACACAGTTTATTTTAGTTAGGGGATACGGGACTTTAAGTGTATTTAACAGTATGGTCCAAATGAAAGGAATAAATTCATTATTTCGTAAATCGGTGATTTTAGGGGAAAAATCCTGAAACCCGTCGATTTTTATTTTTAAATAGGCGCTTCGTCGTATCACCTTTTTATTTTTGACGTCATCTCTGTGAGCCTGATGACGTCATCAATAACAATTTTAAATAGAAAAGTGGGTCTTGTAATATATCAATTGAAAGCTTTTTAAATATCAATTCACCATTTTAATTATGTCAAAAGTAGCATTAATGGCATTTATTAAGTATTGTTGTGAGATATTTATTGATATCCAAAAAAAAATTTGGTAAATGCCGACACTGACAATGAAAGTATGTCTGTACTACGTTCTACCTATTTTTTTTTTTTTAAAAAGTAGTAAACAAATTCAAAAACTAACTTTTTGACTCTTTTTATCAGCACGGAGCTGACTGAAATGGAAAGAATAGAAATTCTAATATTAATTGGTTGTGGAGATAAAACACGTACGAAGAAAGAAGTATGTACTTTATTCGAAAATAAATATCCCAACCGAGAACCAATTACACAGTCCACAGTAAGCAAAATTGAGAAAAAATTTAGAGAAACGGGTCGTGTAAAAGACTTCCCTAAAGGTAGTAGAAAACAAGAAACTAGACGTTCTTTTAGCCTTTGAAGATAATCCCCATACCAGTTTACGGCAAGTAGCGTTATACAATGAGGTTGGTCATGAAACAGTTCTTAGAACGCTAAAAAAGGAGAAGTAAATTTAGTGCAGGAACTCATGGAAGAAGATTTCGTGAAATTCTAATGGAAAAAATAACAGAAACCTGTACTTAATACCCAGAGGAAGTGAATGTTTGGGCGAGCATAATAGATAGGAAGGGGCGGATCTGTACCATGACCTGCAAGATGGCCTGATTTAACTCCTCTCGATTTCTTTTTATGGGAATACTTGAAAAGTAAAGTGTACATAAATAGACCACAAATTATTAATGATAATACGCATCGAGATTGCAAAAATAACTCCGGAAGTTATAGTGGAAATCCCAAAAGAGTTCCCTGCTCGTTCGTATTTCGCATTGTATTTTATCTGCCCGTTACCAATTTGAGCACTTGCTTTAAATTTGGTCGCAGTTAATTATAATACTTATTGTAACATTAAAAATTTAATAAATCACTTTTTTGACAACATATAAAAATCAAAGAATTTCTTCCTCTAACGCCCTCTTAAATTTTTAATGAGACGCCAGTGAAAATAAGAAAAAATAAAAAAACAAATAAAACGAAGTCGGTTAAGGCTTATTCAAGGTCAAATTTGTGTCAACGCATGTGTTTGATCATGACCATCCTACGTTAGTGAGCAAATACATATAACTACGTATGCGATTGTTTAAGAATTCATTGGAAACATTTCATTTTCAATCGACATTTAAAGAAATACGTTGAGTTGCGAAGCGATTAGTTACCAGAAATTTAGATCATTAATAACTATTATTTTTATGTGTCCATTGTTTTACATTACATTGGTCTACAGCTTCAAATAAACGTTTCTTTATTTTAATCGAAAATACTATCTATGGTTGCTAATTTGTATTATATTTATGTTTGTTTGTTGATGCCTGTCCTGGTATAATTATTAATTGTCACATGATGGTTTTTCACAGAAGCATAAATTGCAACGCATACTTTTGAAACTGAAGCGTTTAAATAGATTGTTTTAGATAGTTTGAAGTGATCCACTTTTTGTTCGGAGCCTTCGACACCTGTTGCTGCTATTACGCTTTTTGTATAATTTTTTGGACCTTACTTGAAATCAAATGTTATTCGCAAAGTATATATTTAAGTTCAAAATAAGCCCTTTAGGTTCATAACTTTGTTATTTTTTCCATGATGATATTTATTACGCTTCTGGACCACTCTTCCCTATAATCTAGTTTCTCTAGATGGCCTAACCATCCTGGTCTTATGGCTTTAACGAAGTTACTTACTCTACAATTCATATACATATTGTACAAGTCGTTGTTCGTCGTTCGAGATGACTAGAGAAGACGGGCCAGACCAAGCAAACAACTGGAAGAGGACATGGACCAAGACAGGGTCTGGTAAGCTAAACAAACGGACCGACAATAGAATAAAACCAAAAACACGCAACAGATGAAGACCGCAGCTAAAGTAGGCCAGGAGGAAGAAGAGGATCAGAGGGAGAAGAGCTCTGGACACTACTCCTAACAATAAGGTTAGAATGATGAGGAATGATCGGACGTGATCAAAGATAGTTGAATGGGTTCCTCAGTGCAGTAAGAGAGGACTAACGTCAACCCAGATCTGTGTGTGTTACACCTTCGTTCCCATCTGAATTCCATTAGCTTTCTCCTATAATAAAGAACTTGACAAAAAATTTAAATAGGACAAAAATCATTACAGATCATAAATATACATGTATCAGCAAAAAACTAATTAATTTTGCCCCAAACGGCCACTATAAAGCATTTAAAATTCTATTAAATTCAAATTATTCCAAGGGCCCGTAAACACGCTGCTATTAGGCATGACGTCACATAGCACGAAGTGATAGAGCGCAGCGGTTAGATGCAATTGTAGCTTTGTTTACAACGTGTTTGTGTATTTTTCCGATTATTTTCTTTGATTTTGTGGGTAAACATTTTAGTTTGTTTGTGGTTTGCGTCCATATTATAATATACTATGACTGAAGTTCCCTATTCTTTCTTGTCCTTTCCCATACTTCCAGTTTATCAGTGTAGCTTTCGTTAGTACCCAGCTTTCGTATTCATATGTCTGATGGCTATTTCGTAAAATTTGCATATCTTGATATGCCTTTCGATTTTAATTTTTTTTTAAATCATTTATGTCGTCTGGTTTACTTTTATACACAACATTTTTTAGATGATCCCACAAAAAGAAATCTAATGGCGTGAGATCCGGTGACCTTGGTGGCCACTCAATGGGTCCTCGTCTACCGATCCACTTATTGGGGAAAATTTCGTCAAGATATGTTCGATCAGCTGCTGCATAATGTGGCGACGTCCTATCTTCTTAATACCACAGATTTTCATCGATATTTCTGGGAACGTTTGCACTAGGGAAAAAAATCACTAAAGTTGGAATCAAAAAGTTCGTTAAAAATTGCAGATAAGTTGGCCCGTTTACTGTTCTATCAAAAAAATAGGGTCCAACGATTTTATTTCGTACAATTCCTGCCCAAACATTAATTTTCTGTGGATATTGAGTGTGCTGTGCTGTTCTCTCATCCATTTAGGATTTTCCTTTGCGCAATTTCTACAATTCTGTCTGTTGATTTCAGCGTTTAATGTAACTGTGCATTCATCAGAAAAAACTTCACTGTGCATTTGGTATTTCTTAGCGTCGTATTTATTAGTTCGGTTAGAACCTGGCCAAAGTTTTTGAGTTCTTTTAATACTTTGCCCTGTTTTTCGTAAATCCTGCCTGGTATTCATTAAACGAAAAGTATTTTGCTAAAATCCGTTTTCATGTTTTTCTTCATAATTAGTAGGGGATTAGCGAATTGTAGGAAAAGGAATCCTTTTATTTTTAGCAAATTAGATAATCTCTCTACTAAACTACCAGTAGAAGTTATGGAAACATTCTTCTTTTGCATAGCATAAATGTTTTAAGTATGGCTTCACGAGAGACTGTTTTTCCTTATTTTCCTTTTACTTAGAGTCTTTGTCATCGATTTCTTAAAGGTTATTTAATATCTGTTGCTATTTTGTTGCTATAATATTTCGTATTTTATTAATCCATTATTTTACCGCAGTGAACTTGAAAAAACGGAATTTCATCAATCAATCGACTACTCGGAAATGAAGCAAAAGTGTTTCATTATTCATATAAATTTTTATCCCGACCTATTAGGAGTAAAACACGTTTTTGTAATTTAGTATTTATTTGTATACCTACATCGAGCAAATGCTCCGTTTTTATTCATATATTTCCGAAATGCAACTTTTACATAAATAATTAACCAAACATTAAAAAAAAATGAATAGAATTCTGCGCATCCCGGAAATTCTAATATCTAAATAGTAGCTAATTAAATTGAAAAGGATTGCCGCGTTTAATGTTTCGCATTTTTATACTTTATTATAACGAGTGTCTTATTTCTATGAAGTACCTATTCTAATCATTAATAGACTTCTGCGAAAAACGGTACCGTACATAATAGAATAATAATTGTTATTTATATCAATGAGATCGAAAATGAAACAATAAAGATTTTTACATTTCTATACGTGGGTAATTGTGCTATTTTATCTCGAGTTATAAATCACTTAAACACCTGAAAGTTGTTTCAGGCTACCTATTGTAATAGTTTTCTATGAGAAAACCACGTGTTCCTCCATTATTCAGTGCAATGTAACCGCGAGAGAGAAAAAATCATTCTCGTTATCAAAACTACGAAAATATTAGAAAATATTTAAATACATGATTATATAAGGTATTTCAGAAGTATGTAACGAATATGTAATAGGGAAAATGTTCAGTTCCACAACGAACTTCAGGTACACGAAAAAGGAGATTTAAATTATAAACATTTGAACATTGTACCTTTTAAAAGAAATTACTAAAGAGGGTGATAACACTGATATTTCAAGATTTTTTTAATTCTAAATAAATGAGATCATCCTTATGTACGTATACAGGGTTGGGATAAAGTATGGAACTAAGTAAATATCTTTAAAATGAAACGACCGATATTTATGCAAAATGCAGCTGATGTACATTTTTTTTGTTAATAATATACTTTTTTTGTCCATAGAACTACAAAAAAATCAATAGTAAAATAGAATTCGATAGCTCTGTCTATGTAGAATTGAAACTACAATTTAAATAAAATAAACTCGATTCCGGTGGTCCAGAGAATGCGATTTATATACAGTCCAAATCAAAATGAGTGGAAAAGTAGAATTCTATATGGCACAGAGTCTAAGCATAGAAGTGTCTTTTTATTTCTGTGCGATGTACAATCCAATATTTATATTATAACGTACAGGATGGCCAAACGAAAACGAAACAGAGCCATTATCAGGAACTGATATATCTTGATATTTTTCATGAAATAACTGAGCCGTTACATTTGCACACTTATCGTTCATAAAATAAAGCGATATGATATCTACCCATTCCGCAATGGAATAAACCGTGGTATTTAATTTTCAAAAACACAATTAAACAAACCTTCGTTTGCAAGAAAATCAACATTTAAACCATTGGCGTACTTAACGACCCATTTTAAAATTTAAAGACTGTTGTAAAGAGAATTGAAAGGACCCCTAATGCCATTTAAATATTTTGGGGTGATTATTACCCTCGCTTGGAGGTGTAAAATACCGGAAAAAAGTGTCCCTCTTTGATCAAAAATCGACGGGTCTCTGCGTTTTGTTAAAACGTTGACGCGGTTCCTGATAATGGCTCTGTTTCGTTTTCGTTTGGCCACCCTGTATAATATCCAAACAAAAACATTTTGAATGTAGAAACGAGTCGACTTTTTATGGTAAACATTTTCGTAATAAAAATCTCTACGATTTTTGGACTCTGATTTGTTCCTTTCGTCTTCTCCCAAACCGGAAATAACCTCAACTTTTTTCATTTAAATGGGATACATAATTACAAATTGTCGTTACTTCAACTATTCCTACAAAATATACAGGTTGACGTATTAGTGTGGCTCGATTAGTCCGCTATTATTAAAGTTACGAAAAAAAAATATTTACAAAAAGTGTAACCAGATGCAATAAAGCGACAGGAAGTTAACCTAATTTAACAGATAATAATTGAAAGTGGTGCTAAATAACAATATGCCAATGTTAATATTAAATAATTAATAATGGTAACCCTATTAAGAGTGATTGTGGTATTAATTTTGAATTTTATTTTGGATTATCCATTCTACCACAACTGAGACCGATGGATAACCTTCTTCGGATATATTTTTAAATGAGACAAACCAAACGTAAGCAACCACATAGAACTTTCAAAGAATGTTTATGCAATCTCGACATAAGATAATATTTTTAGTCAACTGGGGTGCTAAGGACCAATTTTCCTATCGATAAATGATATTTAATTCAAATATGATGAATTTTTCCAACAATTATTTATTTCCAATTTATATGAATCGAATATTTACTTAAAAAATTCATTATAAACCTCGTTTATTTGAAATAGCTTTTCTACAGTTTTATATTCTTTGAAATAAATACTATAAATACTATTAGACAACTATAACCCTATCGCAATAATTCTGCTCTTCTCTATTGTAGTTATTTATATTATATGGATCATAACAATAATGGTACATTAACCGGAAATTCCGAAAAATGTTTCAAGTGGTACTGTTTTCATAAGACGATTGAAATTTAAACATGCTCATCTTTATAAAATTTGATTACCAGATAACACAATCTATACGACTCTTAACAGATTGTTGGTGATTTAGATCACACATTATTTCGATGTGACAAATATATAAAATAGTCTATTAAATATTAAAATATTTCCTCCTTACTATCTTACGAGGATGTATCAGAAAATAACGAGACTGATGCTGTAATTTCTTCAAAGGTAGAGTTTTATGACACAAAAAAATGTGACATGAAAGCTTTATCTTTAATGTGCTTTTCCTCGGGTTTTGATTTAGCTTTTGACGTTTATTACAAATTAATTATTGAATTTTCAGTGATTTACGTCCCCATCGAAAAAAATTGAAGAATTAGGGGTAGAAATTATTGTTCACCCCCCTACTCTCTCGACCTCGGTCCATGTGACTTGCATTTGTTTCCTGAAGTCAAAAAAGAATTGACAGGTCGAAGATTTGAGTAGGATTTAGAGCTCAACAACGCTCTGATGGGTACACTAAACATACTATCAAAAAATGATTTCTCAGAAGTTCTCATTGTTTTATTATAGCACCAGTCTCGTTATTTTCTGAAACATCCTCGTATATCATTATTAGAATTAAAAAATCGTACCTATCTACTATCCATTGCCGAAATTTCTAAAATCTACGAATTTAAAACTGTAGGTAGTAAGTAGTTTAGTTATAGAACAGTCGTGAATTCTTTGTACAAATATCCTGTAATATTAAATTTCATATTGACCGTGGTCTAATCAACTTATGTAACAGTTAAGTCAAGTTAAGTTTGTCAAAGTTAAACCCATCCTGTTGATTCTTATTCAATAACATTAACGGTTAGGTTAGAATTTTAAAACACTAGTTGATAGTTGGAGTGTACTGGGTGTCCCAATAATAATGGCTCTTGGAATCCGTGTGTAGTATAGCTTCGAGAAAAATATTTTATTACAAAATTGCCCTTGAGAAAAACTATTTTCAAGTTTACATGTGCATTCCTAGAGGGCGTAGTTCAATACCAACAATTAAAAAATAGATATTTCACAAATTTTGCCTACTTAACACGAATTGAAAATACGATCATCGTATTCTTCCAAAAAATCTACGTTGAAAATAATTTCCAGGTTTTTCTCAAGGCCACTTTTGTTATATTTTTTTTTCCCCGAAGCTGTACTATACACGGTTTCCAAGCTATAGCCGAGACACATTCTTATTGGGACACCCAGTACTCAAAGTACGAGAACTAAAAAAAAAAACGTTGGTATTACCCATTATCACTGATTGATAAAACTGATAACAGGTCATGCACCATAAAGATCGTTACAACAATGATATCAACTAATATTTCTTTACGGATATAAATTTAAATATTTGGGAGAAGACGAAAGGAACAAATCAGAGTCCAAAAATCGTAGAGATTTTTATTACGAAAATGTTTACCATAAAAAGTCGACTCGTTTCTACATTCAAAATGTTTTTGTTTGGATATTATACAGGGTGGCCAAACGAAAACGAAACAGAGCCATTATCAGGAACCGCGTCAACGTTTTAAAAAAACGCAGAGACCCGTCGATTTTTCATCAAAGGGGGACACTTTTTTCCGGTATTTTCGACTTCGCTGCTCACACCTCCAAGCGAGGGTAATAATCACCCCAAAATATTTAAATGGCATTAGGAGTCCTTTCAATTCTCTTTACAACAGTCTTTAAATTTTAAAATGGGTCGTTAAGTACGCCAATGGTTTAAATGTTGATTTTCTTGCAAACGAAGGTTTGTTTAATTGTGTTTTTGAAAATTAAATACCACGGTTTATTCCATTGCGGAATGGGTAGATATCATATCGCTTTATTTTATGAACGATAAGTGTGCAAATGTAACGGCTCAGTTATTTCATGAAAAATATCAAGATATATCAGTTCCTGATAATGGCTCTGTTTCGTTTTCGTTTGGCCATCCTGTACGTTATAATATAAATATTGGATTGTACATCGCATAGAAATAAAAGACAATTCTATGCTTAGACTCTGTGCCATATAGAATTCTACTTTTCCACTCATTTTGATTTGGACTGTATATAAATCGCATTCTCTGGACCACCGGAATCGAGTTTATTTTATTTAAATTGTAGTTTCAATTCTACATAGACAGAGCTATCGAATTCTATTTTACTATTGATTTTTTTGTAGTTCTATGGACACAAAAAATATGTTTTATTGTTTCTTAGAGATCCATCAATCCCATCATCGTCATAAATAAGACTATTAGGTTAAAATATTATTAATTTCTCTTTAATTAATTATGTCGCCAATAAATGGTTTTAAAATATTAATTGCGGCAGAAGAAGAAAGATTAGATGAAATTAGAAGAGATAATATTGAAAGAAGGTTGATGCGAGATAGTAGTGATTGTTTTACTATACATGATAATAAATTTAAAGAACTTTTTAGACTGAAAAAAGATATGGGGCAATATATACTTAATGGAATATTGCCTGAATTATACCAAAACAATAATCCAATCTCTATATCTCTTCATATAACATTTTTTGGGACTTTATATTTTTTACATGTAAATTGTAACGTAATACGGAAAAATCCCTGAATTTGTAGAAAATTTTCGAAGAAACCCAAAGTTTAGTCTATAGTACCATAGAGTACAAAATATTGCTATAGTAGTACATATTCCATAATAGATTTCTACAAATAGAAATAATAACATACCAAGTATCTACGAGTTGACATCGACAAAATAAAAAAGAATACTGATCGCTGACTAGAAATAAAAATTTTAGAATTATTGTCAAGAATTTTTAACATTGATGGAATATCAATGGTTGGCTTACTATTTAAAAAATTCACGTTGTTATTGTGTAATTTAACGATTTTCAAAAAGTTCATTTTTCATCGAATTCACATAAATATATATTTTTTTTCCTAAATAATAACTGAAATTCTCTAAATACTACGTCAACTATTGTAGTTCCGCGAATGTTTTAAATTCTTGATAATTGACGTATTTTACCCCTATTTTGTGTTCTTTCATTTTTACTTTATGTCTAGCAACTTGAACTTGATAAGTTACAACGATTCTAAAATTTCGAAATATTTTTATAGTAATAATTTTTGTAATAAAAAATCTGGATGGAATTAGAACACTATTTTTTTCCTTTACTTTCTATAAATACTCTATACTCTAATAAAGGAAATTTTAATAATATTAAACTTTACATATTAAAATATAGAGGAAAAGATAATCTCATTCATTATGCTATTAGTACTAGGAGGAATATTCAGTATGATACTTGGACTATAATGAACTCCTTTCTGATAATTTAATACAAATTATAAGGTTGTTATCATGAGATAGTAGCAGATAAAATTGTAAAAACTAATTGATTTAGGTGGGGAAAGTGAGTTAAAAATCTATTAAACAAACCCAAAGAATTGAAATCCTTCAATTTAATCACTTCTTTTCAGTTTTTCTGTATATAGTATCATAGCGAATGTATTTGGATTATTTTATTTCCTAATTACATTTTTTATTCCAAAGATACATGGTTTATTTTGAAAGATCGACCCATCAAGCAGTAAATCTATTTAGGTTTTAGACCTGACTATTTTCTTTGTGTCCATATATGTTTTATATCTTATCGCCAAAAATTCAAAGGGTCCATCAAAATTTTTCATGAAAAAAAAAATGTCTTTAGATTTGGCTGAAATTTTACACAGAGGCGCTTTTGAGGGTCCAAAAATTTCGGAGCAGCGTCAGTTCCTCGGAATCTCTTTTACTTTTTGAATTATCGATTTTTTTGAAAAATTGCCTTTTCGGAAATGTGCCCTAAAACGAAAATAATTCGTTTGCGTAATTTTCGTTTCGATTCCGATTCCGTCACAGTAGACACGGCGCATAACAAAAAAGTGTATCAGTACCACCACCGTTTCGGGGTGGCGCTGTTGGTAAGTAAGAAAAGACGAATAAGTATGTAATTAGTGCCTGAAATTATGAATGAAAATAGTAAAGTAGTAGTAATAGTAGTAGTAGTAGTAGTATCGTATATGAAAGGAATGAAAAATTTTTGAATGAAAATACATAATTTGAAGATTTATGGATATATAATTGAGATCTTTTCATAATAATACAAAAAATTAGGATTTGAACAAAAAAATTGGGTTTTTATCCAAAATAATTGAAAAAATGTGGGGATTTTCTAAAAAAAAAATATGAAATCTGGGATTTTCATTATTAAGTTAAAAGTATTAAATTTTAATGATAAAATGGGATATTCTGTAAGAAACAAATCGATTTTTTTAAGAAAATTTGAAATAATAAGAATATTCTAGGTTTGAAAAATTATAAGAAAACATTGGATTTTAAATAAAAAAGTTAAGGTTTATTAAAATATGGTATTAAATTTTTTTGAAATAAACATTTTTTATGAAAATAAAAATGTCTTTTGATTTGGCTGAAATTTTGCACAGAGGGGCTTCGAGGGCCCAAAAATTTCGGAGCAGCCCCAGTTCCTCGGAATCTCTATTACTTTTTGAATTATCGATATTTTTGTAAAATCGCTTTTTCAAATATGTGCCCTAAAAACGAAAATAATTAAAATTAAAAGGGTACGGCCCATCAAAATTTTTCATGAAAAAAAAATGTCTTTTGATTTGGCTGAAATTTTGCACATTGGGTCTTTGAGGGTCCAAAAATTTTGGAGCAGCGTCAGTTCCTGGTATTTTAGGATATTTTGGGTTGATAAGAGGTACATAATTAATCTAAGCACTATTATCTCGCTTTAATGAGTTTTATTGTAGCCTGTTTCTTGATATTTAACGAAGAACATTCTGTATAAGACTTAGGATACAAAAAAATGATACGAATTAGTTTTTTTTCTCTTTTGTGTAACAAACTATACAAACAACAAACTATATAAACAACAAAATATACCCAACTAATAATTTTTAGCTGTCAGCTGTTAGCTTTGTTTAAAACAGGATAATTACAAAAAACGAAACTTCTCTGCTTTATTGATTGTTACGAAATGAGTGACTTCTTGCTACTTCTTTTAAGGATCAATTTAATTTGTCAACATTATATCTGGCTTCTGTTTTTATAGTTAGCAATTTCATGATCTCATCAAGAATGGTCCCAAGCAACACATTTAGTCTCGGGAACAGGTAGTATAGAAACCGGAACTTTATAAAAGTAAATGGTTCCAACCTGTTACCTATTTTTTAACTTAAAAAGATTAATAACTTTCTGGTACTGAAAAGCTGTAGCAGCTACCTATTTGCTACTTAAATTGGCTACAACAAAGGCCCGCCACATGAAGACATTTTTAAATTCAGTGCAACTACCCGGCTACTCTTCAAACAGCTTTTAAAACCGCTGCTACTTTGAAACGGCAAATTTCCGAGGCAGTTACTAGTTTGTGGAACTAAATTGTGACTTACAAGATGTGGTACTTCATAGTCCCAGATAGCGGTTCTAGGAACGTACCTGGTACAAACAAGGGGACCTAAGAGAAAAGAAACTTTAAGTAACATATATAGAACCCGGGTACGTCCCGGGAGTAGACTGTGTTTTCTTGAAAGTAGCCGCTTCTTACACATGCCACCATATAGTGAATTATACTTAAAATCGCTACTCTATGGTATCATTATCCTATTAAGTAACGTCAAATTTTACAAAATGGCTTCCAAATCAATTCGAAAGAAAACGTCTTATAGATATTCATCTACTTTTTACAGAAAACTTAAAAAAATAACAAACGGCCTAGCGAAATTCGAAACAAAGACTGAATTGCAGAGTTCAAGTGAACATGAACAATATATTGACACATATGCAAACAACTAGCCATTGGTTCAAATTTACACTTTTATAAATGTACTTATAAAGTGGCAAATGGAACCTTGGTGGCGAAAACAATTCGTACGTACTTCATTTTATTAGTATCTTTGTAGTAGCAAGGTAGAAACTGCTACCATATAGTTACATTAGGGTGGTTCCGATTGTTACTTTATCGTAGCGAATACTTTAAAAGACAAAACGGTTGGAATTTGCCACCTTATAGATGGCTAATATACCATAGAAGTAGCAGAAGGTACTTTGAGGTACGGAGGTACCATTTCCGCCATTTAAAAAACTAAAATATGGAAACACACCATTATTTTTAAGTTCAAAAAGTGTTAATATAAATGCTATTTTCGATAAAATAACAAAAGAATCTTATTATACTTTCTCCAATTATACATTTATACTAATATAAAAAATATATATAAAAAAGAAGAAAATTTGTTATGATATTTAAGTATATTTTATTTAATAAGTGTATATATTGAAGGCGCTTTTATTTTTTCAACCTAATTTTCAAAAATTTACGATAAACTTTCATTCGTTTGTAAAATTTGTATCCGATATGAACAACACATGAATTATATAGATATTATCAATTACCGCCATATTAAGTATAAGTTTAAAAGTATGACGTTATGGAAACCTTAGTGAATGGAAGAACAAGTTAAGTTGAGATAAAAGTATTATTCAGAAATATGAGAAACAAAGACAACAAACATGGAAAATATTGTAGCCGTGAGGTTCCATGAAGTTGTAGGGACTGTAGCCGGAACGTAGCAAATACGAGTTGGCTACGTGACATTTGTTCCCCACTTTGGTACCAGGAACGGATTCAATCCGTTCCTATGACTTAGTGGCAACTAAGGCAAACCACTATGGAGTGACATATTTAGTCCCTACCACGTAGCAGGTACTAAATGTGTTGCTTGGGGTTTTAAGCATATTCCAATTTAGTTGGTGTGTTTTTGTAGATCTACATGATTTTGCTTAGATATTTAAAAGGTTACAAAATACCTACCTATTTCTTAAAAAACCAGGTTTGAAGAAGACTATTTTAATAATGTATATTTAAGCTTACAGTAGTTTTTTTTAGAGCTTTTATATTTTCATTCGATTTCGTGCTGTTTGTCTTCAATTCATTACAATTCCTCTTTCAAGATATCTTCTCTCCAATTCCTCCTTGACAGCAATCTTTCCTTTTTTTTTTTCAGGGGTCTTTCTTGTTATTCTAGTACTACGCATATTATTATTTTTATTTTAATAAGAATTATTATTATTATTATTATTATAAAAAAAACGTGTGCTCAAGCTCTTGTTAAACATAATCTTGAGAATTTTTGGCATAAATAAGTGTTTTCAATTTTTGCCTTGATTTCTAAGTTATATATGTACTATAATTGCCGGAATTAAAAAAAATAATCTAATTCTACCGTCTTTGTCTATGTAATAATTGGGCGTGTTTTGTGTTTGGTTAAAATATTACTTATCCAAATATACCTGTTTCCGCTGTAAAATAGTTTATTTATTACTTGGAAGGATCATTTTAATGACTCACATACTCATATAATAAAAATATATTATCTAGACGAATCGTATTATAATTATCCCGCAAATATTTTTTGCATTACATGGTTTGCTTAGATGTCAATAAATATCTTATTTTTTACACAATTTTAAATAAATTAATGCCATTTACGCAACATGTTTCAAATTCCAGTTATAATTAGGATAATGGTTATAATATATCAAGGTCCGGAAAAAGTAGCGGCATTGAAAACGAAACATGACTAAATGGTGATAAATATCTCTTTGATATTTTAAAATTACCAAGCAAAACAAAGTAAAAATCTTCCAGAATGAATTAAATCGTCTACGCACAGTTTCGGTAACATATGACCATCAGCAGGTCTGTGAGGTTATGAACTTTTATTCATGAAAATAGTAATTTACAATTTATTATTAAAATGATATGAGTTGATTCCTTCATAGACTTGAAAAGCATATTTATGTTGAATTTAATTTAAACTAATATATCACAAAAAGTGTCTAAATTTGAGTACTTCATATGACATTTTTTGGTATATAAATAGAAATTTTTCCTGCAGTTAAACATATATACATGATATGTTTGTATAATTTTGAGCCGTACTGTAGATAATCAAAGGTCGTTCACACATGAATATAATAAAATATATAGAAATTTATTTGGTCGTGCCTATAAAGAAATTAATTGAAATAAAAATAAAAGTGTCGTCAGTATGAATCAGTTTTATAAACAGAAAGAAAACGATTATACAAAAGATTACTAATACAAAAAAACCATCGTATATCTTCAGATAAATTAACGTTAAACATGATGTCGAAAATTCTTTTTCTAGTAGTCGTTAAAATGCCGCAAGCTATTGCTTAGATAAATATACCTACTTTATTATCCACGAATAGATTCTTATTGACAATTTATAAGCAACAAGTATATGCAATAATAAGTATATACCATAATAAATCAGAGTTATTGTTGAACGTGAAACATAATAAAAAGTACTAATGGTGACTTATGTTGCCACGAAGTTTTACTTAAATTGTTGTAAAAATGTTATTCTTAAAATGAGTTAGTGAAACCATGGCTAAAGTCCCCAATCTAGTTCTTGTGATAAAATAGTAGGTATTAATTTCACTACAAAGAGAATAATCAATCTATAGACCTAAGTTCGATTTCTTCGTTATCTTGAGAGATAAGAAAACAAAAATTAATTTCACTAATGTGGTGTTCCGTATTCCTTATTTAAAAATATAATATGAAGGTGTTTCCTTTTTCTTGTGGAAAAAAAAATTACAAAAAATCTGATACAATTATTTTACCTACGCTCATAGATTAATTAATTTTTGTTGTTGTTAGACATCAAATAATGAACGATATGTTACTTGTAATATTTTTTTTCCGCAGAAACATGTGGCACTAAATCTAAATTAACTACTAAGAAATAATTTCACAACTCAAGATATTACTAAGCATAAACAATTATTAATATTTGCAAGGATCTAGACAACAATTTATAAATATTATTAAAACATTAAATTATAATAAAGTTTTGTACACATTTTCTTATTTAGTTTCGAACGGTGTCTAATAGTGATAAAAACTTACTTTTTTCAGGAGAATAGTAAGAAAAAACCGACTGAGAGATTTGGCAACAGGTTTTCAGAAAATCAGCCATCAGCCAAGTTATTTTTAATTTATTATTTTCTTTTTATATCATTTCATTTCCGATTTAGATTTCGAAAAATGATTTCACAAAATCTATTGTATCACCCTTTATACACACATTATTTATTTATAATTTAAGAATACAGTTTGTCCATCAAAAAATTCGAAATTTGTGATTGACATGGGCATGTTAATTATTAATTAATAATTAATGCAATGGCTACTTTAAAAAACAATTCATTCTAAAAAATATTATTAATGTAGCATAACAAAGATATGCCTGTTCACATCATCTGCAAGAAATGTATATTTTATTTTATTTTTATGTATCTATATATTCATAAAGCGTATAATTTACAATTTAACACAATTAATTATATTTCCATTTTTTTGTCTATTGTTAACTCTATTATGTTATAAAAAAATATCGTACGAGTTCAAATTAAGCGATCAATCAATAAAATATTGTACAACTTTTTTATCGATGACATAATGGATCTGCAAAAATAATGTAAAAATAATTTTGTTTATGAGGAAAGGTATGTATTAGAAACGCACTCATATAAGAAAATCAATATTTAAAAAAAGTAAAAAGCTAGAAATATAAAATATAACCATCAAGCAAGAACTTTAAAGGCGTGTAGTTGAAATAATAATTTATAATTTATTCATTCCCGGTAACCGTTAGGGTTACAATGTTCGTAGTTTGGAACTTTAGACAAATACTTACAGCTCCAAAAAAATGTAAACGATCCAAAAAAAATATTGAATAATCCACAATAGCCTAGCACCGAACTTCACCACTTTAACTGTTCAGATGTGTGGAAAAATTAACCCCGCTGACGCACGTGCCGTCACGATTTAAAAAGGTATCGGAGTACCACTTGTCGTCAAAACAGTACCCGCTTATGGGCACCAATGCACTTTTCGATCGCAAGATTAGGTACTTTCGATGGCAGAAACGAGAATAATCCGCAGCCTCACCTTCATCGTGATGAGGTGGTACGCAGGGTACCACCGCGGCGGATCACCTTGTCGGTTAAGTCGTACTTGCACCGATATACATGTAGGTGTCGATCCAGTGGAACTCCTTCGTGTACTAATTCTGTCCTAATGGTCCGTAATTAAATCGACAATTTCATAAATATTAGTTTTGATTATGTTAAAAAGGCAATTTTTTAAGAAATGTGCAAATTAGTACTACAACGAATTAAAATAGAGAAAAGCGTGCGTATTTTTTTATACGAGGGAGTTTCGAAATGTTTCCTTCAAACCTGAAAAGGATTAAAGTAGGAGAATTACATTTCAACTCGGCTATTTTGAAAAAAAAAAAATAATATGTAATTCAAAGTGACAAAATATACAGCGTTTAGAGAATTTTCCTCTACGATGGATATTTAAATATTTCACTTATTTTCTTCATTACAATGGAATTACAATGACAATTTACAAGTTTCCTCTGTGGCTCTGTAAGCATATGTACATCTATCTACGTTAGTAATAATAATAGTAATGTCCATCGGGTTTCTTCAGAAAACTCTTATTGTATGAAATTTTTTGAATTTTTATTGTTCTAATACCCAGAACTGTTTCAAGTACAGGAAGAAAGGCCTTGAATACAGAGTACTTTTTATGGAAAGTACTCTTATACCAAATACAAGCACATGTAATCAAGTACAATTTTGAATACCTGCTGATTTAATTAATTATTTTATTCTAGTTATTGGAAAAATAAAAAATCATAGCTACTTCACATTGTCCACAATATACAGGCTCAGAAATAATATTTGTATACCTAAAAGAACACATGCGGACATAAAAGAAAAGAGATGGCATTATAAACAAGCGAGAATGAATTATAATTTCTCCTCTTATATCTCGAATCAAACATCCATTTCATTAAAATCCAAACATATTTAAGTTTCTTCAAATAACAGAAATTTTATATTTAATATATATATATATGTCTGCTAACTGTATTCTCCATATTGTATTTCCATTTATTTCCTGTAGTGCCTCACAAGGTTTATTTTTAAAAAATAATAAAAATTAATATAAGTTTACCTTGAAGTTATCTATTTTAAAAAAAATAACTATAATAAATTACTTCGACAACATACCCAATCACACATTTAACAAACTAATAATTCATTTGGTAATTAACCCTCGTATATCTAAACTTAACGCTTAATTTATATTATATGTAATAATTATCTAATCGAAGAAAGATCCAAAAAAGTTCAACACAATTGTAGGTAATATGTAATTAAGAAGTTTCCAATTCACACTTTTCTTCATAGATTAAGAAATAAAGTCTTGAGTAATACAGCAGTAAACAATACCATTATACGTTTCATGGTCTCAGGAATGCTAAATGGTCTATTAAATCGTTTCCGTTTATTTACTTGACTATGACGCAAATATTTTCAATTTTCGACGTAAATTTACAGTTTTAAACTATTAAAAACTAAATAATATAAATAAATGTATAACTTCAGAAACAAAGATGAATTTGTAATGATTAATGATTAAAATACCTGAATAACAATAATAATAATAATAATAATAATAATAATATTTGGGTGTTTCTATAACTGCACTTTAGACTAAAACTAATAATTTTTATCTCAGGCAACATTAGATTTGACTATCCTCTTAATTATTTGCAATTGTTGGTAATTAAAATGAAACGAATAAAAATTAGTAGAAATAAAAACTATATTTAATTAAAAATGAAGAATGAACGTTAAACTAGAAATTTATATATTTTAGTACACATAGAAATTATGACAAGGTTGAATAAAAAAAAAGACAATAAGAAATTCTAAGCCCTCACGGCTCATGAGTGTCATTCATAAATACTATTTATTTACGAGTAGTACACCTGAGGGTAGGTGCATAAAGATTATATTTGAATATATATATTTTTTTTTGTAGTCTGTGGTTATTAAAACATGCAGTAAAGAACAATTAGAAAACAAAGCAAAAATTAGAATAGCGATGAATGGCAAAGACCCAAATACTCAAAATTATAGTTATCTAGTCCAAGTAAGACTAAAAGAAATTTACAAAATTAAAGAATTAGACAATTTAAAAGTAAAGTGGGAACCACATGTTAGAAAAAAAATAAAGTGACGCAGTGTTTTTGGCACTCACAGTTAAATTGTAATATGAAACCCCATTGTGTGAAGTATAGAGAAGAGAGATTGTAAGTTGATTAAAACAAGTATAAGTAAAACTAAATCTTTCAATTGCCAAGAGAAACATACGGCAAATTATAAATTATGTCCGGTTTATGTTAAATATTTAGAAAAAAAATAGAAGAATTCAAAAATAAGAATGATTAAAAAGAAAAAACGATATATACTGAACAGAGGGAATTTATAAGCATTTAAGTAACCATGGCAAAGTAGTGCAAGTAAACTACAAAAAGGTGTATTGTATAAAAAAATACAAACATTACTTATTCCATTTATTTCTTTATCTCTTTGCATGTTCAAATATTGCTGTTACAACTATATTGGACATTCGCAAAAACTGGGACACACACGACAAATTAAAAAGCATGGAGCTTCTTTCTTAAATGTAATTCTAATTTACGCAATTTGGTAAATGGCAATTAGGTAAATAAGTAAGTACAGAAAGTTGAGTTGAGGATGAGGGAATAATGTCAGAAAGCCATTCTGCCCCGCTCACTTGAACAACCCATAAAAAAGGAGGAGGCAAGCAGAGGTCCACTGACTATTCAAATTAAAAAATATGTTGTTTTATATAGTTAATAAATTCATTCAAGTTCACTCCAGGCGAAGACAGTTCTGTTGAAGAGTTAATAATTTCCACAATACTATTGTTGTTACTTTTTGATAGGTCCATTTGCAAATTCTAGTTTCTCACAAGATCGGCGATTCGTCAACGAACAATTGAAGAATTAGGGGTAGAAATTATGATTCACCCACCCTACTCTCCCGACCTTGCTCCATGTGACTTCCATTTGTTTCCTGAAGTCAAAAAAGAATTGAGAGATCGAAGATTTGAGTCGGATTTAGAGCTCAACAACTCTGTGATGGGTACACGAAACAGACTATCAAAAAATGATTTCTCAGAAGTTTATGACAACTGAATAAAGCGATGGGATAAGTGTATTGAATAGAATGCAGAGTATTTCGAAAGATATGACATTTTTATAATATAGATAAATATTTCATTGTTATACTATAGCACCAGTCTCGTTATTTTCTGATACATCCTCATATAAGAGAAATTAAAATTATTTAAGTTTGTGAAATTCTTAGCATCGTAAATAACATGTTCTCTTCTAATTCTTGTGATAAGTGCTATTAATATACTCATGCTGTCCCTAATTCGAGCTAACGCCCTCATCTTGCCACCCCGCATTCTTATGTTAATAGTACTCTAATTCCACTAATAAAATAAATAACTACTAATAATTTTCCTGTTTAAAAATTTCGTTAAATTTTGAACCATACGCCTTTCTAGAGTCAATTTAGCCATAAATCTAATATAAAAAAAATGTCTTGCAGCTCAGGCAGCATAAATTGATTAAAATTGTTGTTGTTCTAATCTAAATGATTATGCCATTTTTAGATATTTTGCATAAATACATTTATAATTCAACTTATCACTGCTTAATAGAATGGAAACTGTTCTAAATAACGAAAATATGAAAGCCGTCCTTTTGATACCTACCTACTTATTTTCTACAGTTGTCGAGATCTGAAAGACACTTGTAAATAGCGATCCCACACGTGCTTTGACGCAATCGCCCAAGAATCCATAAGTGGAGGCGACCCCTTTACAGGATCGGCATCATCATCATCATCTTTTTGAAATAAAAGATGAAATACTTTGAAGTCATATTAGAATAGAAATTTTGTTGGTAGCAGGATCCGTGAAGCTATGGCAATTGCACCGAAGTGAGGAAAACACCAGGGGACCTAAGGCCAAAAGTCTTTTAACTGATTCTACTTATACCTAAATTAATACTGTAATAACTTTGTCTAAAAGACGCAGAAGATCGTAATAAAATGTGTTTGTGACAATAAACTAATAGAGTCAATTTTATTGTGTAATAATTAATGTAGAAATGTAAGTGATGCTACTAGTATTCGTTTTAAATTATCTACCATGGATCTGTTCCATAAAAATTATTCATTGATCTATTCTTGAGCGTATATAAAAATAATACAACATTTTCAAAGCATCTGTTATGAAATTATTTTACAATAAATCCATGGAATTTGGTTGCTTCCGAAATTTTTAAATATGTTCAAATCTGTATCAAATCATACACCAAGATCCTTAACCAACTTAACGCGAGATAAAGAAATGTTGCTAACATCATAATTATATCCTGTGTCTACTTCCTTCTTAATAAAAAATACCACTTTATATATTTAGAAATATTTAAATGTAGTCTTTTGTCCAATTTGTGAAAAGCCTTCGAATAGACAGTATACATCAACCTATCTTTGATTATTATCTAAACATTTTACAAGATAGTTGATTACATTTGAAAGACTTGTAGTGGTTCTTCAAATTTTCTGTGACTCTGAAATTTGCTTATAAATGAAAGAATAAATGTGATCATACAAGACCCTCTCAAAACTCATGAAAAAGTTTGATAAAAATGGCCTATAATTTTCAACTGGAGACTTATCGCCCGTTTTAAACGTCTGATATATTTGGCTTCTTCTGAGCGATTATATTAACAATTTCTTAGATATTATTAATTCATTTTTGAGAGATTCGAAATCCTTATCAAGATCTGAGATGGATTTGTATTTTTTTGATTGATTTACATAACGAAAAGTCGTTGGATTGTAGGTAAGGATTCTATTGACTCACCCGATAAGGAAACCTTTTCCGTGGGGTTATGTAAGAAACCAACACGGAGAAACCCGAAACAAATAACATTTAAAAATAAAAATTAGACATGATATACAATCTACATAATCAAATACTTAGGCTTTAAAATACTATTTCGACTTTGTCGAGGCATTCGTATCGAAGGACTACACGTTAAAGATTTCATTTGGTTATTAAATATCCCCCGTTATTAATTATATCAAGGAAAATCTTTCAATTTTAAAAGATTTCATGGAAGAACATCTTAAATCTAAGAATCGCCGTAAAAAGGCCTTCATTCCGACAATGCCGATTCAACTAGAAATTAAAAAAGTGTTACATTTATCTTATTCATAACACTATTTTTTTCACCCTATCATATATCCAAAAAAAAATTGTTTTTCTCTCTTGAACGTATTTCATTTACTACGTATTAAATATTACAACCACAAATTTATGTTAGCGAAAGAACCAAGAAGGTTGTCTCCTTTTCGTTTTGTTAAAGACAGATAATAATTCAAATTTTTATTAAACCAACTCTGTACTAATCTTCCAACCAACTAACTGCCTGCCTCCTTATTTATTTTTTTATGCTCGCCGTATTTGCACAAACGACGCCAATAATGGGAGCAATCCAGTATCGAAAATTTTCAAGGAAAATCCATAGTATTAAATTAAATCTGATTAACATATATTCAAATTTATATTATAATTGGATTTGTTTGTATGCCCACATAGAGCACATTACATATTATCTAAAAATATCAAAATATGTTGGTCGTAGCAGTTCAACAGAACAGTTTTGAAAATTTAATGAGCACCTCGTCACCTCTCAAAATTTAGCAGGGGAGGAGATAATGCTACTACGAAAATGACTGGAGATGCTCAAGTAATCACTAATATTTTGAAAATTACTATACATATTTACCAGAAAGGACTAAAAAACTTATGAATGATCAGTGACATAGCTAATTTCTTAATATATTTGCTGTCAAATAAAGTTCGAAAAATGTATTTTGAATTACTAATGTTACACAAATGAATGAGTCACTCCTATTCCTAAACAAAAAATATATTTATTAGCATAACTGAATGTGAAAATTTCTCAACAAATAAGAAATGCAGAACGATTTACATCTTCATAGAGGGATGTAGTAACAACCCTCTATGTGAAATAATACGTAATTAAATAACTGCCTATTGACATAGAAAATTAAGTAGTTTCTTAACAATACTATATCCGTCGACTCTACCCAACCTTTTAAGATAAACATTATGTATCTAGAAAACATACAAACACAACTTTTTACCTTTTATTTTTAAAATATAACAAAAATATATATGTAACAAAAAAAAACAATAACAAATATACAATAACTGGCAACTCCATCACATCATTATATAATATCAATTAATAAAATCAAACCAAATTTTAGTAGAGTACAAATGAAGAATGAAGATTTTACTTAAAAATAGTTTTGTTGCACATTTACAGTAAATGATCTTCTTCTTTTTCAATATATTAACATTACCTTTTACATTTAACAGTTGATATTTTAACTCCCATAATTCTAATTACGATAAATTACCTATTGACATATACCATTTATTTGTTTTTATTTGATTCTTTGGATTCTTCTAAAGTGGAGAGCGTTTTCAATTTTAACTGAATTAAAATCAAATTAATCACATTGACTAGATAAGTTCCTACACACACTAAACACAAGTCATATAAAACAAAATAAAGAATGTACGCAAAATAGAGAGACATTAAGTTGGACAAACCTATTCCAGCAAAAGAAAATAAGGTTGTGAATCGACTGCTAGATTGAGCTGTAACAAAAAAAAAATATAAAGTCAAAATGATCATTTTAATTCGCAAATGGTTAATTTATAAGAATTGTAATAATAATAAACACTCTAGTCCTTAATGTTATTAGGCGAGTCATTTAGTGAAGCATTGCAGCGTTTAACGACATTAAATGATATGAATCAAACACAAAAGTTTAAGTGCTGGCGTCAATTATATTATAAATTGAATGCATCTTTTTGAACCCAGGGATCCTAACATTTTCAATTATTATTTATTAATACATCGGTGAATGTCAAACATTCAAACTAGTCAGTACAAAAATGAACACTCATCATATTTGTACTTTAACCAACATCTTTATGAAATTAAAATACAAGATTGCAACATTGCTATTTTGGTATTAGGAGACACCAGTAAATAAATTATTTTTAAGTATTTAAATTCATGTTTAATTAGAAAATGCCTTTCTTTGACTTAAAATGCAACTACTGCACAAAATGAATTAAGAAGCACTATCAAAAATTCCCAATCCTCAAACAAACTAAATAAACATAATTTAGTTAATGTAGGTTATTCGCATTTCTCTATATCACATGTGCCTTCATAACTTATTCCACAGGTGTTCTATGGGATTTAAATCCATAGTTTTCACTATAAACTTGCACAATGGATTTTGAATTGCATTTCTTTTTAAACTGCGAGTTTGGCAAGCACTTGTAATATATTCATAAGATAACCCTTGGTAGGTCACCAGTATCTAAAGACCTATTTCAAGTTCTTAAAATCACACATTGGTTTATAAAAAATTAAGATGTAATTGATCATTGGTGAAATTCATCTCTAATAGGTGTAATTACAATTGCTGTTTGAAAAGTATAGGTCTTATTTGCATTCCCCATCCCAATTATTAATAACATAATAAGTATTAACTTTCAAATAAGAACCATTACCATACTTTATGGGTGAATTAACTAATAGTACTAAATATGATACTTCACTAAAAGTTGATATTCATTTTCTGCCTAGCTTTAAAAAACCAATTAGAGATAAAATTGATCATTACGTTTTATCAGCGAAGTGTTTTTGTGTTTTGTCAGTTTGGACGCAAAAGCAAATCTTTAAAACTTTAAGGCGATGCTTAATTCATTAATATTATTATTATTATTCCTAAGGCAAAATTTGCTTTGCAATAAATACTAACCTAAAGTAGCAATCATACTGTAAAACATTAGTCCAAATAAGCTATTGTGTTGATAAAGTGGAGATCCAATGTCAAAAATGCCCATACCTTTTCCATACCTTAAAAGAAATGTAGATTAAAAAAACATGCTAGATTTATGATAATAAATCCTTACTGTGATTTAAATGCTTTACTGCAACTCATATGAGGATTAACATCACACAAAGGTATATATTTATCGCTTTTGTCCAGTTGCAGTTCCACAGTATAGGCATATAATGATAATCCTAATCCAAATAAGCAGGACAGGGTTAATAATGAATTAATTCGTGGTAATGACATAACTAACATATTGACCAAATATAAATACACTAGAAGTATCGAGTTTTATATGAAACTTAACTAACCGCGATTCTTGTTTACATGCATATAAAGAGATAACCTCCCATACGAGACAATGACAGTAATGACATATACATAAGCTACCAAATGATATAACTCGCAACCATGAAGAAATTAATCAATTCCAAGATTAGCGTTTAGGTGGTGCTATAGGTATAACCGTTTGTTTATTTTAACGTAAACCGAAATAATTCCATAATAATAGAACTTAAAAGTATTTATATTGGTGTTTAGAAGTAAAACAATTGTCATGTATTATTATATTATCTTGCTAGTTTTACCTCTTAATCTGTTATTGCCTTCTTTAATCAGCGCCATCCCATCACTTCAATTGGAAAATTTGATTACATCAAATTCTAAACTGTATCGTTTCAATTTGCTATGGTTGACATACATGCAGATGTGACAATTGACAATTGACTCCTTGTAACAGTTTAAAATTGAGTTTTCCGCAACGGTTATTCGTAAGTAGTAAAATTTATTTAAAAAATAAATGTTCAATCATCGAAGATGTATATAAAATCAATTGTATTGGATGGATTTAAATCATACGGACAGCGAACTGAAATTAATGGATTTGATGATAAATTTAACGCAATTACCGGACTGAATGGTAGTGGAAAATCAAACATTTTAGATGCCATTTGTTTTCTATTAGGAATTTCGAACCTCACGCATGTAAGACGGAATAGTAATTAATATTCAAACTTATTTTTTTATATAATACTTCTAGGTTAGGGCTGCTAGTCTACAGGATTTGATTTTCAAAAGTGGGCAAGCTGGTGTCAATAAGGCAACAGTATCTATTACATTTGATAATAATAATCCACACCAGAGTCCTCCTGGATTTAACGATTATAAAGAAATAACGATTACTAGACAAATAGTAATGGGTGGCAAAAATAAGTATTTATTAAATGGTATAAATGTTCCCAATAAAAAGATACAAGATTTATTTTGCTCCATACAATTGAATGTTAACAATCCACATTTTTTGATTATGCAAGGAAAAATTACCAAAGTTTTAAATATGAAACCTCCACAGGTATGTATATCACTAGGTTCTTATTTAGAAAATCCTCTAGGCTAACAAGAGTTTTATAATTTTAATATTAAAGATTTTTTTAACCTTTAACTTATTAATTTTACTTGTAATAGCTAAGAAAAATATACTAATGAACGATAATATGTTGCAGAATTTTTTTCTTTAACTGACATTGTGTAAGAATTATTTAGATAGTTGTAGACTGAACAAAATTTGTTAACTATAAAATCAACTTAGTAATTTGAAGGAAAGTAGTGATTATAAACCTTTATTTCTAACATTTCTGATTTTATCAAAATGTATATTTTTCATATTTACTATTGTTTTTTTTATGAAGACAGATTATTACTTTACCAGGTATTAAGAGATAGTGGATAGTGATTTACTTTTTACACCAACCTTTTGATTGGCAGAACAACATACAAAAAGACTGGACCTACTGGCTTCGCCAGGGCCAAAAAAAAATTAATTCCTGAGATTTAAAAAAAAAAATTTCTTAGATTTTAGCTATGGTAGAAGAAGCTGCTGGAACAAGAATGTATGAAGTAAAAAGGCAACAAACTAGTAAATTACTTGAGAAAAAGGATGCAAAATTGAGCGAATTAATTAATGTAAGTTAATAACTAATTTCACTTTCATTTACTCAGCTTATGTTCCATATGTAACTAACAAAATACGCAGATTTTAAATGAAGAGGTTGGTCCCAAGATTAAAAAACTTACCCAAGACCGTGAATTGTTCCTTGAATACCAGCAAGTTGATAGAGAATTGGACAAAATGTTTGCATTACATCAATGCTGGAAATATTTTGAAAGCAAGCTTCTTGTCAAAAATGCTATAAAAATCTTAGAAGATAACCAAAAAGAGGTTGAAAGATATGAAAATGAAATAGAAGGAAATATAGAGAAAACTAAGCAGCTTGATGAGCAGATACAGGAAATTACCAATCATGCATCTATGGTACGTTATATTACTCTTATTTTTAACTAAGTGCATTTAATAAATTTCTCTATAAAAATTATGTTTTTAAATTAATATAGGAAATGTCATCAAAGTTAAAAGAATTGGAAGCCGAACTTAAAGAAAAAGAAAAGGATGAAGCCAAATCCAGTGCATTACGCAAATCTGTGAAAGACAGTGTGAATGCAGAAGAACAGAAACTTGGTCAACTAAAAAAGAACTATGAAGATGATGGAAAAGCGCTTAAAAGCAAGGAACAAGAATTGGAAAAAGTTCAGTCATTGTTTGAAACATTAAAGAATAATGACAAGCAAGATAATGAAGTGTTTGTTTTGTCGCAAAAAAAGTTTGAAGGTACTATTTTTTTTTTAATTTCAATAAATTAAAAATATATTAATACTATAAATAATTTTGTTTGGATACACTGTAGTATTTAAAAGTAGTCTTATATTTAATTTACACATATCTTCTTAATAAAAGAATTTTACACACTTTAAAATACAAAAATTTTAGCCTTTCTTATATTTAATAATTTGTTGCAATTTGTTGTTCTCATATGTATTAAAACTTGCCGCTTTGAATATTTGTAATTTTATTTTTCATGTTTTGTTTATCACTATCAAAATAACTAAACATTGTATATTACTCTTTCTGGCTTAACTTGAAACTATTTTATTTATGGATTGTTAAAGATTATCTATTATTTGGACTAAATTACATATTGAATTAAAAAATATTAAAGTTATTAACTTTCAATCAAAATTGAGGGGCTAATTTAACCAAGTAGTATCATTTTTAGAGAGGATATCATATCTAAAGTTTGAAGAAAAAATATTGATTAGCGTTTAACTTTTTTTATGGCATTAGGAGTTCATCAATCAGCCAGCCACTATTTTTTTTAATACTTTCTACTATTTA
Organism: Hermaeophaga mercurialis; assembly: GCA_951812935.1. Classification (NCBI taxonomy): domain Eukaryota; kingdom Metazoa; phylum Arthropoda; class Insecta; order Coleoptera; family Chrysomelidae; genus Hermaeophaga; species Hermaeophaga mercurialis. The sequence continues at coordinate 1,253,300 of OX638358.1, read as the reverse complement.
ACACATTCATACAAGATATTCACACATATTCAAACCACGCCGAATGTCAGTTCTCTGTTTACCTGACCACCGGAGTCAGCAACTTTTAACTTATAGCGAAAACACGATTTTTATTTTTGAATTTTAACACACTGTGACTTCAAAAAGATGCACTTAAATGAATTATGTTCCTTTACGAAACTGTGCTTTTTTTCTTTGTTCCCTTCTAAGGCTTGTATCCAATTTGTTGTTTTCTTGATAGCTAACTGTATGACTTGCACCTAATTTCTCCTTCCCTGAACATTATGAATGGGGATTGGGCGTATTAAATTTATGATCCCAATTTCTGCAGCTATTAGTGCTGGTATGGAAATCAACGATGATGGAGAAGCACAGACTCTTCAAGAGCAGTTCATGCTGGCCAAACAGGAAGCAATGAAGGCCGTTACTGAAAAGAATCAAGCTGCTATGAACCTTACTTCTTGTCAAAATCAATTAGCTCAAAAACAAAAAAATTTAGGATCACATTTGGCAGATTATCAGAAAGACAAGGCTGATTTGGATAGAAAGGAAAAGGAAGTTAAAGATTTAGAGGTAAACTTGGCTTTTATTTAGGTACAGACTCATAACAATTGTGTTTTTATTTAAAAAATTTTTAGAGATGTGTTTTGGTTAAAACTTAATGACTGAGTAAGTATTTCTGTGTTAATGTCTAGACAGTTCGAATATTGCTACATGATTTTTTACACTGCTTCATGGCGGGCTGATGATTTCCGACCAATCGGATTTTTATTAGATCCAGCGTAGCGTCAAGACTTTAAATAAATTGTGATTTGGACGTTAGAGTTTAATATATGAAAATTTTATGAAAGTATATTAATCTGTTAAAATTCATTTGAATATTAAATAAGAAATATTTAAGTTCGCCTGCATGTAATTTGAAGATATTATAAACACTAGAGATCCCAGTATCGACCCCGAGGGAACATCCTTGTTGATTGATTATTGTTTTATCAGAGAAAAATAGGTCAACTCTCCCATGTCCATTATGTTTAATACATGCCTTCGATTCTGTAGATAGGATTTATTCGTTTCAAGTTTTTGTACAAGAATCGTATGATCTACAGGATCGAAGGCCTTGCTTAGGTTAAAAATGTACCGGAAGCACATTTACCTGATCTACTTGCTCAATTAATGTATTTGTTAGTTCACTATAAGTTAAGGTTGATAATTAAAAAAAATAGGTCAAAATGTTGACCCCAATTTTCAGGTCAATAACTAAAAAAGGACTGGTTTCATTAGGAATGTTTAATTGAATCTAAGGAATTAATTTAGACCCATTGTTTTTAAGCAAAAAATATGTTTTGCCTTCTGAAACTGTCCATAATTAACAGGGATAGACACTACAATTTACTTTAATAAAAAATATTCTATTATTCCAGGTGAAACTGAACAAACAAAACTACTCAGAAAACCGTATGAGCGATTTGCACGGGCAGAGGAGAGTTCTTACTCAAGAAATTCGCAACCTTAAAGAAACTGTAGAAACTTTCTACGCACGACGACCATACACCAGATTATCTTATTCAAATCCAGAACCGAATTTCAATAGAAGATCAGTAAAAGGAGTTGTTTGTAATTTAATAAAATGTAACGATATTAGCGTCTGTATGGCTTTAGAGACAGCGGCAGGAGGAAAGGTAAGCAATTTTTTTATGCAATTTGGGTAAATCTTTGCCGAAATATGGTCTTCCATGAAATAATAATATGCTTTTGTAAATAACTTGGTTTTTAATATAAAAGTCTCTACTGATAAATGATTAACTAGAGGGAGAGAGCAATTATAGACAACCACGTGGTGCCTAGTCACTTAAATCCTATTCAGATTACACCCAATCTGGAATATCAGATGCACTTAGTTCTAGTTTTGGATGGAAATACATTGGTGTGAACTCCAAACCTGTCTCTTCAGTTGGTAATATTTTTGAAATTGAGGAGAAAAACTGTCTACATAGTATGTGTTAAATATGAAATGAAAGAAAAATATTTTGAAAGTAATAGAAAAAAGTTGATATTTAGAAAATCAACAAATATATTTTAATTTTACTTTAAGATGTTATTAACTGAAAAAATATGGGAGAACAAATATTACGTTATTAATACATATAATATATATTATTCTACTACAGTGCAAAAAAACTTTTTTTGTTGAGATTTTTTCTACAAGCAAAATATTGTAAACAGTAGGTAAATGGTTTTTTATATTTATTTTTAGCTTTACAACGTTATAGTAGATACAGAGTTAACCAGTAAAAAACTCTTAAAATATGGACAACTCCAATTCAGAACTACTTTCATACCTTTAAATAAAATCAAAGGTAATGTAATTGACCAGGCCACAGTGAATTTTGCTCAGAAATTGGTAAGAATATTTATATTTTATACAAACAATTTTTAATTATCCTTGCTTTCTTACATACATAACAACTCAGCCTGATAGATACATAGAGATGTTATGTAAACTCGGCTCTTCAGCGGATTATTACCCATGCGCTGTAACTATTATGCATGAAATAAAGCGAGAAATTCTTAGTCAAAACAACATGTATTATGAAAATAAAGCGGTTACCATTGTGATGCATATATAAATCTAAGTATCTTGTTCAATAGATCTATGTTCTTTTACATTTATCTATAAGAAAAATAAGGGATCGATAAAAATAATTGTAATAGGGGTAGGGGTTTAACAAATTTTATTTACAGAAAAATTTCATAACTTTGTTTTTATAAACTGGAATTACAAATTAACATAAAACCAACCGACTTTAAATTGCCTATGTCGGAACTTGATATTTTACTTCTCTTCTTATTATCAGTTCCCCCATATTTATATCCTTTTCTTAACTTCTCGAACATTCCAGAAAATTCTTGACGTTTCGAGAATATTCAAGACATTGTCATAGTTAAGTTAAGTTATGTTAGGTATTTGAGTCTTGTCTTTTAGCCTCACAGACAGCACAACATAAAGCAATGGTTTTTTTCATATCTTTATTCTATTGCTAGTTAACTGCAAAGAATCTGGTTGTGAAGAACATCAGCCACAATGTCAATAAACAATGACACAGAAAGTACTATATTAGTAAAATAGGGCCGTTAAAATGGAGAATATACATTGGTGACTGTACTTTAAATAGTGCATCTTTACATTATATGAAGTGTGTGTTGATCAAGAGGGGAGTAAAGATCTGTTGGACAAACTTTTAGACAACTTATACTTTGTACCTTGTCAAAAGCTAAAATTGAGTATGGTGATATGGGTAATAATAATAATAATTATAATATTAGTCAGTATTTCCCACATTGCTTGTATTCTGAATTGATCTGTATATAGTATCCAGAAACGCTTTTTAAAGAAAAAAAAAACGCAAATTCTAGAGATTATTTTATGTCGATTGAATCACTTATGTAAGCTATTTGAAGGTGGTGCTTTAAAACATTAATTTATTTCAAAGATTTAAAATTGTTTCCTTCTGAATGATAACATTCTGTACATTTATTTAGTAGAATATGCCCGATCGATTGGCATGAGGAAAATTTTTTTTAAATGAACTCGTAAGTATCTCATTTGGAAGGTACATTGTACATTTTTATTATTAACTTTTCATAAATCCAAGAGCATTTCTGGATACCCCATATATATTTTTTCTTTAGGGTGATCCACATAAATCTGAGGCTAATAAACTTACCTAACGTCTTAAACTGTATTTTTTCGATAATAGAACCTAATCTTTTAGGTGGGTGCCGAAAATTGCAAACCAGCATTATCTCTTATAAAATACGACAAGGAACTACAGAAAGCTATGGAATTCGTTTTTGGAGGCGTTTTTATTTGCAAGGATTTGAATGTAGCCAAAGAAGTAGCTTTCCACAACAGAATTAAGAGAAAATGTGTCACTTTAGATGGCGACGTAATTGATCCAGCTGGTATACTTAGTGGCGGTGCACCTGTTCAAGGGGGCAGCATGTTCCACCAGCTTTGGGAAACTCAAAAAAAAGAAGTATAACGTTAACAAAAATAGTCAGCAGCGATTTTTAACGAAATTTTTGTTCTAGCAATTACTGATGACAAAAGAAAAAGAAGTAGAGCAAATAAATGCGGAAATTGAACAACAAAGCGGCAAACAAGAAATGTATAATTCTTTTAAACACAAATTAGAACTCGCCAACCACGAACTTGCTTTAGTAAAGCAAAGATTACAACAGACAACACATTTCAGGCAACAAGAAGATGTGAATAATTTAAAAACTCAAATTGGTGAGAAACATGTTATAGCTTTCATCAAAGTTATTCAATTTCTGATTATATTATGTATTTTTTTAGAGGAACTTAAGGAAAAGATGAAGATTTGTAATGAAATGGAAGCAAAAAATAATGAGAAAGCTAAAGAATTAGAAACTAAAATGAAAGACTCTAAAGGCTACAGGCAAAAACAACTAAAAGAAGCCGAAGCGGAGATGAAGAAAATGAAACTGAAATCAGAAAAAAGTAGAAAAGAATGGAAACAAAGAGAACAAGACTACGAAACTTTAAGTTTAGAAATTTCCGAGTTGAAGAAAGGACTAGAAAATACCAAATGCCAAATTGAAACCTGCGAAAAATCCATTGAAGATGTGAAAACTCAACTTAATGATAAATCCGGAGATGCTAATAAAATAAAGGTAAATTCATTTTGTATATTTTCGTGTACGTTTTTTTAATATATTTTTTTTTTATTTTTAGGAAGCTGTTAAATCGTTACAAGACGAAGTTAAAAGAATTAAAGGAAGCATAAGTGAAAATAACAAAGAAATACAAAAAATAAATAAGGAAAAAGAAAAATTATTGTCTAAAAATGATGATATAAAACTAAAAATTCAACAACACAATCATGAACTTAAAAAGTTACAAGACAATTGTAAATACGCAAAAAATAGGGTAACTATTTTTATAATATAATAAGAGTATGTTCTTTATGTGCTCAAATGTGGTAGAAATTTAAACCAAAATAAATTTATATAAAAAATTTTCAAACAGTACCTATGTTGAAGGGTGAGGTGTGGAAAGGAATGGAGTAAGGACATTGTAACTCACCAGTAAACTATACACAGGCGTTGGATAGTAATAATAGCATAGTGAAATAAAAAAATACCAGTGTTTTCTATAGAGAAGAGGATGTTAAGAGTCAAATTCGTTAAATGGGGAAATAAGAAATCTTAATTAGGATGTTTACTGAATCAATAAATTAACAGAGGTAACTGTGCCAAAATGGTACACATGTAAGAATTCGACTCAAAAAAGTGATTAAGAAATTATGAGCCTTAGATATATGGAAAGTATTATTGTTCCTGATAACACCAATTACCTGGAAAAGAAACTGAAAGTTTACATTATCAACAACGTATTTACTCCATTTACCATTGTAGTATTTGACAACCATATTTTCGTAAATGATTATTTGTTTTTAATCGGTTGTGATTATTTAATCTAATTAGCTTGTTTTAGTTGTTAATTGAGACTAAGAACCTTACTCACCATGTCCTTATCCTCCCCCTCTTCTTGAAAACTCTTTACTTTTTAATAATATGACTCTCTTTTTTCCTTTAACCTTTTCCACGCCTTTAATTTATTTTGTCTTGTATCACTTTAACCAAAACATTTTCTGGCTATATATTCTTCCAATGGATTTTTACTTCTGGCTCACAGCATCAATTTACCGACGTTATAAAAAAAGAGTTACAAAAGACTAGCCTTTAATAGATTCATACATTGTTTTGTTTTGTTTTTTAAAGTTCCAACTTCGCTAGTAAAACAATCTTATTAATGTTATACTTCTAATTGCTTGTGGTGGTCATTGTTAGTTTCGTTACCTAACCAATACTTAGATTTGCAGAAGTGCAAACATGTAGTGAATTGTGTACTGTTCTGATATTTGTTGTCTTTAGCCAATTGAGTTTAAATAATTGATATAATAAAGTCGTAATATAGTATTTAAAAATAATGATTTTATTTTTTATGGGCTCATTATTTTCATATTTATAAATGTAAAAAAATCTTGATACCGTTAAAAGTAAGAGTTTCTTGAATTATTTTTAATGCATATTTGTATGGATGGACCAGTAAAGATCGATTGGAAGAAATGTACACATACCTTTATTTTAATCTGTTGTTTAGTTGTTAAGTTACATTCAAATGTTTTTTTTTATTTATAATAAACATCTTAATATACCGAAACAGTTTTGGGATTAAGATTACAGTTTTATTTCTAGGAACAAGAATTTGCAAAGAAGTTTAAAGGTAACAATTCTAATTTAGAAAAAGCGGAAAAAATGGATCATAAAGAAGGATTAGAACTGGAAAGTAGGATAAAAAGTTATCAAGAGAAAAAGCAAAAATTGAGCAGAGTAGTAAATACAAAAGCGCAGAGTATGTTGGAACATGAAGAGAAGCAGGTAAATATATAATTTCACTTACTAGCTTTTTATTTAATGCAGTTTGGAAAAAATGGAAAAGGCCGCGCATTTTATTAATCTATTAAATCGCCACCAAGTTATTTAAAAAATTAGGAAAAAATTGAAAAGGAAATTAATTTAGATATCTCATTGTATTTTCTTCTGTTCCATTTGACATTTCCTGTTTCGATTATGATAACTGTGGCTTTCTCAGTTCACTGCGGCTATTATAATTTGCTTTAGTGAAAGTAAAAGTACAAATCTAAAAATCGGCTTTCCCTCTGTAAATAAAAAGCCAAAAATAGATTATTTTTATCCCCAATTTATCATCATATATCAATGGTGTCAAAAATATGATCCATGAAAAATAACCAAAACAATGTTTCCTTCTTAATTTCTGTTTTATTGACGAGATATCATGTTCCGGCTTTCTAGAAAAAATTTCCAAACTTTGTCGCCAAATATTTAGATACCCTCATATTTTACTTCAACACACTAGACTATAAAAAATGGGAAGTGTGTTTTGGCTCAAAATATGACTTAAAGAGATTATCTGCAAATATTGTAACAAAAAATTTTTGTAGAATACACCTTTTTTTAACAAATTTTTTTAATCCTTGATTAAAGTTCAAAAATAAAAATAGTATTTTGTTGTATCTTACATTTTAGTTTCATAAATCATAATCCACAGGACATATATTTGAAATCCTAATCTCAAATAATTATTGTAAAAATGATTGATAATGCTTTGGTCTATTATTATTTTCTATGTACAATAGGCTTCTATTCTTTTATAGTATAACGAATGTCGAAAGAGGGTAAAGATAGTGGAGCAAGATAAGAAAAAAATCGAAAAAACCATATTAGACATGGATAAACAAAAGGAAAATTCATTGAAATTAGCATACGAACAAGTTTCAAAAGATTTTGGATCAATATTTGGAACCCTTCTACCAGGTGCCAATGCTAAATTAGAAGCTCCATTTGGGAAATCAATCTTACAAGGATTAGAGGTAAGAAGTTTTTTTTTTAACTAGAATGTAAATAATAATAATAATAATAATAATAATAATAATAATATTTATTATCCATTCCGACATTTTATAATGTAATAATTAAATATGACATCACATTTCACAGAATTCAGACACGTAATAAAAATGTTTATCCAGAAGAAATATTGTAAGTTTATTTTTGAATAAATTAAATTTCGTGCATGTCTTTACGCCCCCTAGGTAATTATTAAAATATTTTGGACCTAACACGTCTGGGGATTTTCTGCCAACGTGGTAACAAAAGGTACATGAAGATTATTCATTTGTTTTGTATTTTTTTATGTTGTTCCCCAACTAATGTGAATGTACTCTTATTTTGAAACATATAGACACATATTTTGAAAGTAAAAAGACAGGGCAATGTTAATATTTCATATTTTTTAAATAAGTCTCTAAAACTATTGCGGTTGTGGACACCGGCTATATTTCTGATAACCCGTTTTTGGGCAACAAATACGTCCCCTGCTGATACTGTATCCAGTAGCAAAGTATATATCACAGCCTCGATTCTACTAGTGCGTAACACAAGACTATAAGCTGTTGTATTGATTAAGAATTTTTCTTTTTCATATGCATGTTAATTAGATGGGATAAAAATTGAGAGAAGTGTACTAAACATTTGCCACTTAAGTTGTTAAGTTTAGCTCGTCGAACTATCTTAATGTTAATAATATTTTATTTCAGATCAAAGTTTCTTTGGGTGGTACTTGGAAAGAGAGTTTAACGGAACTCAGCGGCGGACAAAGGTCGTTAGCAGCTCTCTCTTTAATTTTGGCTATGTTGCTATTCAAACCTGCCCCACTGTATATTTTAGATGAAGTCGATGCCGCTTTAGATTTGTCACATACGCAAAATATAGGAAATATGTTGAAATCTCACTTTAAGCAAAGTCAGGTAAGTTCAAAAATGAATATGTGGTTCAAAATCAACGCACTCTTTTGATCGTTTGCATCTATAAATTTATTTTCTTTTAGTTTATAATTGTGTCATTAAAGGATGGAATGTTCAATAATGCAAACGTTCTTTTCCGTACTAAGTTTGTGGATGGTGTTTCAACAATAACAAGAACCGAAAATAAGAATAAATAATTAATGATAGTTAACCTAAGTTATTTTTTAAGTTTAGTTCTTAAGTGTTACAAAAGTAAATTTGGTTACTTAAAAAAATTTTGTACACTATTCTGGTATTAAATTTGTTATAAAAATAGTTATTTAAATGATGAAAAAAATGTCATGCACAGGCGACAAAATGCAAACAAAAATTTGAAGCCTGGAGTGCTTTCTAAACAAAAATAATTGTTAATAATTTTACCTGGAAATGTTTTGCAATGTTTGACACTTTTTCTTATATGCCAAAAAAATTGTTACAAGGTAGACATCGATTTTTCTTCATCTTAAATCTACAGAAATGTCGAAAAATTGCATAATTATAATTAATAAGAAAATTGTTTTTATATCTAAGTACTTTTTAGTTTTAAAAAGAGAAGAAATATTTTACTTACCCACCTGAAAAATGTGTATTATGTTTATTTCTCAAATTTTTTGTATATTAGCCATGATACTAGCTCATATTCTAAAAAAAATCTAATTTCAAGTGTTTTTTGTCAAATTTTGAAATGTAGCACCATCATCAGATTTCCAGATAGAGCTGGCCTTTTACTATCTTTAATATAATTAAATATTACAGGATTAGAGAAATAGTACTGATAAAAAAGAATACATGGTATGACAATCTAACAATTTGTTAGGCTTACATAAAAATCAGTATCTTCTGCATGAAGTAAAAGGTAATGCTTTGAGAAAAAGCGTAATTTGTTACTTCAGGAAATTGACGCTTTGTTTTATATGCATGAATCCACCTACTTATATATATTTGGCTAAAAATTTTGGAATGTGCTCTTGAATATTCTCTAAAACTTGGAAACATTGGAACATAATGGTTTAAATGTGAATATGGAGACATTCATATAAATATCAGTAGCAGGTTTCTATCTCAGTATTTCGTCTCTTATGCTTATGAACCTTTTGTTTAATTTTTCGAACATTTCCATTAGAAAAGACAACGGACTTTGGCGTCAAGTTACATATCCTTCCAAACTTTGATAATTTAACTTTTTCCTTCTATCCAACGATATACGTTTAACATAAGTACAATATATCAAAAATGTCTTAGGGAAATCTTATATATACTCCAATTATAAGGGGCTTCTTAAAAATGAAATACCGTTATGATACCTGATTAGTCAACGATGAATTCATTTTAATTTCAGTGTAATATGATTTCTCTTTGACGAAATAAACCAAAGAAATCCTTAACATAACAATGAATGTAAAACATGAAATCTAAACAAAAAAATGTTGCTAATATTCTGTAATTCCTCCAACAGCATTTATTACAGCTTGTTACCCTCTTGGAATACTTAAAATTAAATTATCAATTTCGTTTTGAGAACTTGGTGTGTATGAGCATTATACAGACAAGTAGAACCCGTCTGAAAAGCACATGTCATACATGCTCGATGGGTTTAAAGTCTGCCTACTGTGCTGGCTACAGTAGAAGGGTAACATCCTTATTATCAACTAATCTCGTACTGTGGCCTTGCATTATCCTGCATGTAACGCAAATCAGAGTCTGCACCAGTGCAAATGGAAGGACAAGTTCTCAGATCAATATATTGATCTTATTAATCTGGTTTGTTGCTCTTCACAAGTTGTTTTAGTACATTTTTAAAGTGTACTGAGCATATCGTTAAAATCTGAAGCTGCAATTTATTGATTGTTGTGATTAGTTAAGAATATGTTTATTTTTCTTAAGAATTTGACTACAATAGATTATTTTAAGATTCACGTTTTGGCGCAAATTTTTCTGTTCAATCAAAAATTACCAAAATATATAGACCGAGTTGTAACTAATGGGACATAAAGCAACTGAATTATACCAAAATATGACCATTTGACCAAATATGCATTAATAAAATGTGGCAAAAAAGCTACACGATACTGAAGATGATTTTTTATTTGTTTTTTGATAATTTCACAAGTTATTAATATCTATATCAAAACTGACACAGAGGCAAAACTTTATTATATTATATAGTGGTAGATGAAATCGACCTCATTATGCTTTATCAAACAAAGCCTCAAACAAACAATTTTGATTTTTTCTTAATCAAACCTGTGGGAAAGTTAAATAATAAAACAATATGTTACTTAGACTAGCATGTAATATAGGCTCATTGAATAATTAAAATAAAATCCAGGTCTAACTTTTAGATTTAATCATATAGAGCTACAAAAATAAAATTATCACAATTCACACATTAAGCCTAAATCGAGTCGAATAAAAATAGTCACAAAATAAACTTTTTCCTAATCTATATAGGTTTTATATACAAAAAATTTATAATTAAAATAAATTGTATAATATTTAAATACATTCAAGTCTGCGCGTACTGGTATATAAAACTTAAATTGAATTATTTAAAAATTGCAGCTTTCTCAAGGAATTGCTGTCTTCTCGTAGCTTTTTCTTCCTCAAGACGTTTCCTTTCTTCTTGTTCCTGACGAATCTCATCCTCAAATTTACCTTTTTTAGCCAGTTCAATGATCTGTAACCAAATGAATTATTTTTATTAAGCAAACTAGAAAAAACGTAAATTGATCAATTACCGCCATAATATTAAATCAGGCCACAAAAAAAATATTTTTTTGTTGAACGTTTGCTATGTAAACTGTTATATAAAAACAATAAGCGTTTTTTTTTTTGAGATAGATACATGAATACATATGAGTGATCGAAATCGCGTTTTAGAAAGAGAACTTATTACTAATATCTTGAAGTAGGAGTACATCGAGGTGGGAACATCGTTCCAGTCAATTCGATAGTCGCGGTACTACTTCTAGTTCGGTCGAGAGGGGACACATTATTATTTTTAATAAGGAATTTAGGTTCTGCCTACTATTACCTATAAATTCTTGCCAGACCTATATATATATATATGTATGCAATTCGTTTATAAAGTCACCTTTTTATTTTTTGATTGGTGTAACTTAATGAATTGCGACCAAGGCAGTGTTTTTTATAAAAAATATTAGATTTTGGCATAAGATTGATCTCCGACGTCTTCCCGGCGGCGTCGCGACGCCTACCAAGTTGGTACTTTGAAATGACATATAGGGTCGAGTGATACCTTGTTTTCAACTTCTAACCCATAATTCAACTGTTTACTCAGTGAATTCGATTGTATCAATCATTTTCAAAACTGTGAGATATTATTAGCTCAAAGTATGTATGTATATTAACAAAAATTGAATGCAGGGTATGTGACATATACCATACATGTAACCTGATTTCCGGAACAATTGGCCTTAAGAAGACTGGTTCTTCCTAATAGTCCTTCTACTGGCTATAGTTTAAAAGGTTGTTCAGGAAAATATTTCAATATATATATATATACACGAGGTGTGGCAATTAAATAACGAGACTGGTGTCATAAATGTGATTTATTGCAAACAAAGTTACAAATTACTTTTATCCCCTTCAATATACTCCCCTTCCTTATCTATGCACCGCTGCATACGTGCCTTCCATTGTTCAAAGCAATGCTGTAGGTCATAAGCTGTCACTTTGTTCAACAACCTCTGCCGTTTTTGCTTTCACCTCTTCCACAGACTGAAAATGTGTTCCTTTCAATGTACTTTTCACTTTTAGAAACAGATAAAAGTCACAGGGAGTCAGGTCTGGTGATTACGGAGGATGCTCGAGCACAGGAATGCGCTTGTTCGCTAAAAACTGATTCGCGGAAAGGACATTTGGGCAGGAGCATTGTCTTGGCGCAGCATTCATGCATCGTTCTTCCACAAATCTGGTCTCTTCTCCCCTCAGCTTGATTAGGACTTCTTTGTAGTAGGTCTGATTAACCGTACTCTTCATGCAAGGCTCAAAAACAAACCAAAGCAGATAGAATGATGAAACGAACGGTGGCTGCTCATGAAGGTTCAAAGTCAACGACACATCAATAGCAATCTCTCCCCCAACAGCCTGCGCAACAGGAGGTGCGCAATCTTTGTTATTTTATTGTCACACCTCGTATACAAAATAAGTTTACTTATTTTCGCCAAGAAATTATGACAAAATAAGGTAAATTACCTTTGCTTCAAAAAATTCTTTGGCTCCATTGACGCCAACTTTTTCAACATCTATTTCAGTCAACTTAGCTAGCTGAGCCAACCCTGATTCTTCGTCAAGTTCCCCAGCACGAGCCTTGCGGAACACCAACATGAACTCGTCAAAAGATAGACGGCCATCGCCATCTTCGTCAACTTCTTTGATCATGGCCTTAAGACCTAAATGGGTCTGTGGGGCGCCTAAGACTTCCATCATCCTCTTTAGCTCGTCTATGCTTAGGTAACCATCTTTGCTAGTATTAAATCTGAAAAAATTGAAATATGGTAGAAGACATTTTAATTTAATAATAATAGTGATGAAAATATTAAAAATAGAAGAAACAGCAAAAAGAACCTTTGATGAATATAAAAGATTCGGTTAAGGAATATTATTTATGTAATAAAAGTATATGCCAAATTGTAACCGTAATATTTAGCCAAAACATTAATACTTTACTTAAAGGCAAGGAGTATAAGTTCTCTTCTTATTGTTGTTAAGTTAAAAAAAAATAAGAACTAATGAATTAGCAAATTTTTAAAAGTTCTGTATAAATACACGTAATTTTTTTTATTTTTAGAATATTACTGGGGTTTTGTAGATATGTATATGCATTTTTCGTACTTTAATACAGGTATACTGTTAATTATTGGTAACCACATAAATTAATATTATTTTTATGAAATTGAAAGAAATTAGTTATAAACATTCAATTAATTCTTATCAGGTTCTCATAGTTTTACAAAAATTTAGATTCTTTGTGGGTTTTAAAACAAAATTATATAACGTGACCATTTTTAATTTGAAAATATTATATAATTATGAAAGCTCATTTAAAATGATTTAAATGTATTTTGGGAATTTTCCTAATTCCTAACGTTGTTATAATTTATAATCACATTAATATTTACGAATACAGTGTTTAAAGGACTTTATAATTGAAGTCATATAAAAAGTGAAGAAAAATATTTTGTTTTGATTTAGGCAGTCGTTTATGTTGTTGCCCAAATTTTTCATTTAGAGCGAGAAAAAAATAAAAGCAACATTCTTGGTTTTGCGGTTATCACAGAGATTGATCGGAATATTTTAAATTTTAAACTATTTTGTGTTTTACAATCAATATATATTTTCGTTTTAAGTTTAACAATATCTCATATTTATCGACTTTTCATTTGTTAATAATTTTTGTGGCATTTCACAAGAGATATCTTCAGGCAAACGTGCTATCTTTATTAACAAGTCCTTCCCTCTGTGTATAATTAACGTATCTTTTCTTTTTATTAAACTTTTTATATCTTATAGCTGCTATTTATTTATATTTTTAAATATATTAGTCATTTCTTTCAATGAACTGATGCGAAAAAATATAGGCAATTGTATAATAAAATATAAATAAAGATTCATTTAATTATTATCTACATGACACAATTTCTACCGGAACGTGACTTCAAACAGGTAGATAACGATTTCTATTATTAAAGGATGAATGATGTGGCTCATAAATTTATCTTATAACAAATAATCAATGATACTTTTTAAAACTGCAGCGCACGACCACGTCAATGTTTGCAAGTGAAAGTATGCGTATATGTCGGTTCTAAATAAATTTCTAAAAATGTTCCAGTTATCAAATATTTATTTTTGACAAATTAAATTCGCCTAATACATAAAGATAAAAGTATCCACGTTAAGTATCTTTTAAAAGATTGATTTATACAAAAAAAAATAAGTTAATTAATATTCAAATGGGAAGATATTGTGATGTATTTAGGTTTTTTGGAAAAGTACCCTTTCATCCCTGCTATGTTCTGTTTAATTATTTTAAATGTATTCTCCCTTTTTTTTTATCTATTTTTGGATTCTTCTCCTTCAAATTGTTTGCAAAAATGTATAAGATATGGTGGTTTAAAATAATTAGTTTATGTGCTACAGAATTTTAAATTAAAATTGGAAATATGCATTGTTAGTCAAACGCTGACTCAATAACTCTCAAAATTCGAGATGGCAATCAAAACCTTTTTCGACTCTTGAACCAATTTAATTTGGTATGGATGGTATTTGTGTTTGTGTAATACTCGAAAAATAGTGGAAGATGAAAAACCTACTTCTTTGCTTAGTGACTAAACGTTAAGATTCTAGACTTATTGGTCCTAAAATTGTAATTGCGATTGTTTCAATATTTACGAGCTTACAAATTTAATTCTTTCTTGTAAACTGTAAATAAAACATTTTGAAATCAAATAAATAATCCCAGAAAATAAATGTGTACACGTACCAAAATGATTTACATTCATTTTGTAATCTTTGAAACCTTTATCATCTATTCGTATCATAAAACCCTTTAAAACATTTTTAATTGTACGTTTAAGGAATAAGCTATAAAAATGGATAAAAAATGAGGAACCATTTAAAAAAATTGAAGGAATGATAGGAGAAGGTGAGAGAGTCATTTTTCCAGCAAAACCTAAATATGACACAATATCTCCCCTTTCGATTATTATTTGACTAGGTTCTTTTTTTTTATTATTCCTTTATCCGATTTATCCAATCAAGCGACTTAAAAATTCTTAGTAGAGATCTCACCAAAAAGTTTTCAAATAATGTTAAGGAACTAGTGAATCAATCAAATCACCTTTTTAACGATTACGGCAAACACATAATCATTCAAAAAAATCCTCAAGCACCAACTATTAAATTATTTAACAATAAATTGGCTGATATGTTTGATAAAACTTTACTAATCAATATATTCAGTAAAAAACTCTTTAAAATCGATTCAAAAATTTAATACATATAAATTAAAAGAAAAACCAAAATTAGTTTGATTTGATGTTTGTTGGATGCTTTCAAAAATCCCTCCATCTGAATCTATGTTAATGATAATTAAATTCTACTAAAAATATTTGGATGGATTTATGGATAATTTAGAACAAAAATTTTTAATTCAAATATTTCCAGAAATGTATTATTCTGCTTTAAATAATATATTATGTTGATGATGTTCTGGTTTTACAGGTAGTTCCAGGCAAATAGATATTTTCTTTAATTTCATTAATAACTTACTTCCAAAAATAAAATTTACCATTGAAATTGAAGAAAACAGCTAAATAAATTTCTTAGATATAACTATTTTTAATATTCTAATTTATAATTATAAATAAAATTAATAATTAATAACCGTACACATCATTCAATATTATCACAATATGTTTTCTGAGTATCGGTGTATGTTTTTTTTTTATATTTTTGAGGATTATTAAAAAAAATATGATACAGAACTACGTAGATTATCAAAGTTTTAGTTTTTTCGGATAATTCCTGATTTGAAAACTCACATCGGCAACGCTGTTTTGAATCCTGCGCTTTTCAAACTGATAATTCCGATAACCTCAAATTTTGCAGGAAACTGACAGTTCCACAGCTGATCACACGTGTACAAAAATCGTAGGTCGATTAAATATGATGAAAGGAATCAGGCAAAGGTTAATATTTGGAAATTATCTTTAATCTATTATTTACCGGCGAGCAGTCACTGTATTCGAAAGGATATTTTTCGCGATGATCATAAATAATGATAAAACAAATTTTAATACTGTTTCTGTGTGTTTCGGTGTTCCAGCAGTGTTTGGCTTATTTCAATGTTGACAAACAAGATCAATGTTTTTGTCAATTATCCGGTGCAATCGATGAATGTAGCTGTAATATCGACACTGTAGATCATTTTAATAATGTTAAGGTGTACCCCAGGTTGAAAAGTTTATTGTTGAAGGATTATTTTAGAATTTATAAGGTAAGTGCACTATTATTAAAAACCCACTAATAAATAATGCAATAAACGAGGAAATTATTAGGTATTTGGGATATTTAAGCACTTTCACATTACAATATTGTTCCTTGCATATGTGTTTCGGTTCCAATTTTTTAATTTTCACTACACTTTTGGGTTTTATTAACAATGTATGACAATTAAGGAAAAATATTGATAATGAAATTTATTCTCATTTTGCATAAACAAAACAACCGCATGTGGGTTATAAAGGCTACAGTCTAACAAAACTGTTCTTCCATGAGAGGGGTTATGAAAAATACAAAAATACCTAAAAATAATTAATAGAAGAAATAATAGCGAAGGTGTGACTTGAACAAGGAAAAAACTAGATCCTTTGGATGAATGAATGTTTTAAAATTACAATACCAATAAAACTACCGCTACTTATAATTCTTTTAAAAAATTAAGAAGCACATCATTTTATGCTAAATTAATCTACATAGGTCATAGGTATTTATTATATTTGAAAATTATTGAAATTACAATATTTTTAAACGTGTATATATATGTGTTTGTTCCAATTATTTAAAATTTCCATCAAAACCTCTTTTGAGTTCAATAATATTAACAATTTATAATGGCCTAATGGTCCTGGTAGTAGAAACCATCACTCAATAATAAAAATATGACAAATGGAAAAATATTGATATTTGTTAGTCCAACTAACATAAAAAAGCCCATGTGGGTTAAAAAATCTAAAGTTTAATAAAGCTGTTGAAAATCAAATGAGAAGTATTTTTTTAACGAAACAAATTAACAAATTAATATGCGTAAATTTTACCTAATTTGTAGTTCGTATTTTTACCTCTGGCTTTTATGCAATACGCCTGACCATGTTTCTAATTAAATTGTTAATCTCTTCCTGAGGGCTGTTTCTATAATTCCAAGACAAAACGAATGGGTTTGTCGATTTTACAACACGGTGATGATCTCTAATTATTTTTTTAATTTGTCCAACAAGTGTTCTTATGAGTTGTTGAAGACCGGAAAACAGGCTAACCACTCCCATTACATTTATTACATTTTACTTCAAGGAAATGTGTGACCCTTATGCGTTTTCATGCATAAATACAAAGTATCTAATCTCGTCTAGCCCGTCTACAGGCTTCAACACCAATTCAACATATATTTGTTCAGTTAGGTACCGACGTATAGGAATTATGGGAATTTTCTATTCTCTTATGATGCCTGGCCCAAACATCAGCTTTCTTCCCTACACATTGGTAAGATTTGCGCTGGCTCTGGTTGATGTTCTCCCTCTAAAACTCTAATTTTAGACTGATTTTTGTTTCATCTGAAAAACATCACATTTTGCCAGTCTCCAATTGTGTAACTTTTCTAGGTTTTCTAGATCACATCAATCGATGTTTTGTTGGGATAACTGGGGAACTCTTAGTTGTCTTATACTAAACAAATTTCGCTCGTTTTTTTCGTATGCTTCAACTACCCCTCAGCACATCAGATAATCCAATGTAAGGCATGATTTCTTTAACACAGCAAAATACTTTTGCTTTAATTAATTAATTAATTAAATGTAAAGAAACAACTGAACAATAATATAGAAAAATTTACCTGTCTTGTTATCATTTTTATTTTAACAGTATGTTTTTTATAGGAATATGTGTGAGTGTTTTATAGGCAAAAAGTATTTTTTTTGTAAATATATTTCATTCTTAGAACTACGGGATGATTCCATATAAATTTGGTTATCTGTATTGATTTGCAAGAATATACCATAAATTTTTCATGTTCAAAAAATATGAGTATGTAATATTACTGAATTTTATCATTTTTGTTCTTTAATAATATATTAATATCTATGACTGGGTACGAAAAAATTTATTCTGCTATTCATTTCACTAGATGTAGTGATTAAAAATGGAAATGAATGTTATCAAACCAATAATATGTATTTATTAATGTAACTTGAACACTTTATGCGTATGCTTCATTCAAACTGTGATATTATAATGCTAGTTTTATATGAAAATCGCTGCATATAAGTTCATTAATCTTTTTCTCTTTAGGTAAATTTAAAAAGACCGTGTCCTTTTTGGGAAGATGACAGCAAATGCGCCATGAAGGATTGTCACGTCAAAGCTTGCCCGCCTGAAGATGTTCCCGACGGTCTTAAGGGTAGTGACAAACCCAAAAACACCTTTGTGGGTCCCCACCCCATCGAAAAATATACCAAAGAAGCTAATGAAGACTGCGCTGCACATCACAATGATTTAGGTACTATTTATAATATTTACATTAAGAATAAAAAACTCATTTATTATTTTTTTGCAGATTATTTAAATAAGACTATTTCTGAGAAACTTCAAAAAGATATGCAACTATGGGAGGCACATGACGACGCCACAGATAATTTTTGTGATATAGATGAGAGCGATGAGGAATCTGAGTATGTTGATTTGTTACTTAATCCAGAAAGATATACAGGGTACGTAAAATATATTACTTCCTTATTTCGTAAAATGAATACAAAACACAATGGCGAACTAAAACTTTATTATTGTATTATTTTTAGATATACAGGAGATTCAGCGCATCGTGTTTGGAAAAGCATCTACCTAGAAAATTGCTTTAGACCAAAGAAATCATTCAATTTTAATGCATATATACAAAGTAGTAAACTCAATGAACTCTGTCTAGAAGAACGAGTTTTCTACAGATCTATATCTGGTCTCCATGCTAGTATAAATACACATTTATGTGCAAACTACCTTTTATCTAAAGAAAACACTTTAAGTTTGATAGATTCAAAAGGTAACTGGGGCCCAAACTTAGCTGAATTCCAAAAAAGATTTTCGCCAGATACCACCAATGGGGAGGGACCTAACTGGTTAAGAAATCTTTATTTTATTTATTTGGTAGAGTTAAGAGCTTTGGCTAAAGCGGCTCCCTATTTGGAAAGTGAAAAGTATTATACAGGTGATTATGACTCAGATCCATTATTATAGGTTTAGATATATAAATGCTTGTGCTTGAATTTTATGAACTTACATAATTCTTTATTATGACAATATCAAATTTTGTTATAGTGAACAGATCTAAGTAAAAATCAATTTGGAACCGTCTAAGTCAAAGAAGAGTAATTACTATAAATTCAGCTACTGAATGCTACAAATTATTTTAAAACCGCATTTTCTCAAACCAATGTTCGTGCGGCTTAAATCTATTCATGTCCAAGACGACGATTTTATACAGATTTCAAATTTTTCCAAAAAATCATTTCTTCCTTCTTATCAGATATATTAAGGATTTCCATTGTTGTTTCTATTGTATTGTCAAACCTAGGTTTGTGTTTAGTGGCAATGAGGTGTTTTGCATAATGTGACTTATCTGGTTTGGAAATCGTTCATATATGTAATATATGATTTTAATAAAATGCATTAATTATTTCAGGAAATGTGTCAAATGACTGGGATACCCGAATGGCAATTAAAGACCTTCTAAAAGTTATTGAATCATTTCCCGATCATTTTGATGAAACAACGATGTTTCGTAATTCTGAACAAGCCGAAAAACTAAAATACGAGTTTAAGCAGCACTTCAGAAACATTACGAGAATCATGGACTGCGTAGGCTGCGACAAATGCCGTTTGTGGGGAAAACTACAAACGCAAGGATTGGGGACGGCTTTGAAAATACTTTTTAGCGGAAAATTCGACAAAGTAACAGATAAAAGATTGCTGGATTCCCACAATAAGAAAGAGTTTCAGTTGCAAAGAAACGAAATAGTTTCTTTGATAAATGCTTTCGGTAGACTCTCTAACAGCGTTTATAGATTAGATGATTTTAGGCAAATGTTGAGGTAACATAGGAAATATTACTAATGATATTATCTCATACAATTTTGACACATACTTTTTTGGGTACTTAGAGTGCTGGAAATACCCGAAGTTTAATATCTGTAAAAAGCATTTATTTTCGGTAAGGCCTAGTTGCCGATTTAATCACAGTATAAAGTTATTAAATTGTGTTAACTACCAAGTTGTCAGGGGTTAATTTTAGGGAAATTCTTTATGGATATCCCTTTACTGTTAAGTTACAATACGCAAAAATAGTTTTTGACTCTTAATTCAAAGAATTGTTTAAAAAAATATATTAAAAGTAATCTTCACTCGGGTAATTGTTATATAACAAATTATCTTATTTTAAAAGAGTATTTTTTTCTATTTTATTCCAGTATATTTATATAAAACATTTTTGAGCAAGTATTCTGTCAAAATTGTTGAGATGGGGTTTTACTGAAGACTTAAGTCAGTAGAGTATTTATTATCATCCATAATTTTCCGGCTTATTGCGAAAGTAAAAATTAGCAATTCTTTTTCCATTTGAAACTAGAGGCCTTAAATATAACTTCTTAGCGGCAATTAGGTTTATAGGGAATAAAATATTATTTCTTTAGCAAATTATTAAATTTTCATGATTTTGTGGGAGCTTTTATTTTGTTATAAATACCAGTGATGTTTTAAATACAATTAGTTTATATCCATGTTGTATTTTTTTTATTTATTTATATTTATGTACTATTTGTACTTAATAAAATTTAAAATTAATTATATTTTTATATGTTACTATTTTAGTTTAAATCAGTTAAAGCTGCTCTAATTTAAGTCTAGTCTAAATGTTAATATACATTATTTTCATAATAAATTTGTACATATTGATATGTAGTTTCATTTAATTTCCAGTCTAATAATAAATATGCATTTTTTTTATTTCTATGAAATTAACTGTACTAAGCAAGAATGGTAATCTCATGATTTAATAACTGCTAGGTTAGACTAAAAATTGACCCTAAAAAAAGTTTATATATATATATATATATATATATATAAAAGGTGGCGATAAAGTTTTATATTTGTTTATATGTGAAAAATGATTTTATCAGTGTTAATAATGTTGGTTTTCTATGTTACTTGGTTTAACTAAAAACATTTTACATTATCGTGGAATTACCCGCAATAATACGCAATATTTCTGGTCACAAGTAAAAAATAACTTATGTCATTTAATATACTATATAATTTTCCAGTAAAAGTGCGTTTATTTTATTAAAGATGTTTTTTAAATCCCATTTCATTATTGATAAAAGATATAGTAAGAATTACACATTCTTTTCTGAAACAAATTAAAATTAATATTTTCGGTGAAAACGGAAATCATATGTTTAAATAGAAACTATCGTTGATAAAAAATATGAATGAACTAAAATATGAAATAAAACTATAGGGCTCACTAGTGGTGTAATAGTAGGTTTACTCAGTCAGGAGGAATCTATTTTGCTTAGTATTCCTATACACGTTTAAAGAATAAAATAAAAGATTAATGTGGCATTTTTCACGTTATTGTAACTTTTTTCATGTAGAAACTTTTACATTTTGTGCACGGACAAAAATAAAATATTGTGTGTTTTAATAATATATAATATCTTACAAAAATGAATTCCTACAAAAGACATTCTTAATGGGTATGTCAATAGGAAATTGTGTTTTCGCACTACGGACTTGCGCAATAATATACATATATTCATCATCGTTTTGTGGTAAAAACAACTTTGTATTCATAATGTTATTTGTGACGAGATTTTCTTTTCCGAGTGTGTTTTTAGATAGTTTTCGTATCACTAATATCATTAATAATAAATTTTAATAAGAAATTAAATATAATCTATCTATTCTACTTAGGTTTATTTAAGTTTAAGTGAAATAAATTTAAGGAGTGATAAACGGTGTAAATATCGAAAAAAAAATCGTGGATGATCATATGCCTGAATAATCCATATAAATTCTCTTTCTAATGACGTGCCACACATGGTACATTCCCTATTTAGGGGGTTGACAAATGGTAGATGTCTGTATCGTAAAAATGTGTCCCCCTTAGAACAAAAATCGACGTGTTTCAGCATTTCCTTAAAATCTAACGAATACTGCCAAATATCAGGGTGGACCGTTCTGTGGCCCACTCTGTATTATTATTTACAATATTCCAAACTAGACGACTTCTTCAAGCAATTCTACAAGTTATAACCGACCTCCGACCGACCCATGTATTTAAATTTAAACCAATTAAAATAGCAAATATCAGCGTGTGGTGAACACGTGCATATCTCAAGCATAAAAATGTGTCTATAAGATAAAGCGATATGTGAATTTATTTTGTACAATTAGGAAAGAAAAAGATGTTTTATTGCTACAATTAATCAAAGAATAATAATGACTTTTTTGGGATATGCGAGTTTTAATGACGCTTTATTACCAGTATCTACTTATAGTTTATTTGAACCAAAAAAAGCCAAGAGGATTATTCACGTGGATATATCCAATTAATATATATTAATATCTAAATTAAAAATTCAGAAATTTGAAAGAATACTTAAGATGTATGAAGGAGGAAGCAAAATAGGAAAAAAATAACTAGTGGAAATTGGAGAGTAAATTAAGTTTATGTATATGGAAGTATTAACAACTGAAATGAAATATATAATATAACAAGAGAAAATGGCAAAAATGAAGAGAAAAATGTACCTAGACATAGGAAAAAACTCAAAACAGGACCTACCTGTTCAAGATTAATAAAGAGAAAATAGTTGAGTGACTGTGACGCCAAGCAAAAGAAATGATAAAGACCAAACTGTTACAGGGAAAATATTTAAAAGAAAATGAAAAAAAGGAGTTGAAGTGGTAAGGCTAGCAAATTATACGAGAGAATAAAGAAATAAAAGGATCAATTGTCCACTAGAGTCTCTTAAATATGACAAATAAAAATTCATACGGATTCAGCTAGACTTAAGAAAATATTTTCCTATTTAATGACTTTTAACTTAGAACAGATCTAAAAGCAATTATTTTTTTCCAACAACGTCCAATACAATAGGTCGTTTTGGTACATTTGCAACAAAAAATATGTTCTCTAATAAACAATATAATTAATTTGACTAATGTTTTTGTTTTACATTGTACTCACATATTACTAAGGTAAAAGCTTTTTCATTATAATTTGTTGTTATTGATAAATAATGAAGGACTTTGGCTAATAACTTCTTGATAACAAGAGGTCAAAAAACAAAATTTATATACTATTGCCTAATTAAATATATAGCATATAAAATACGTATTTTATACATATAATTCGTTTCACTATAGTAGGTATATAGTAACAAATATTTTTTGCAAAAATATATTTCGGTTTCCCAAAGGTCCTTTTTGTGACATGTCAACTATGTCAAAGTTAGCTCTACAAATCAAATACTGGAATATCTTTTTTCATTTTGAATTTAAAAATAAAATTTCGTTTGGTCTGCGTTTGTTTGCTGTATTAATAAACCGTTCCGGCAACTCACACTTCATTTTTAAAATCTACAGTTTTTTAAATAAATTATTGTTGGATTTTTCCCGCTAAACTGTTAAGTATTTAATTAGTAGTTGGGTTTTTTTTGGGCAAGATCTGGCATATAGTCTGCTACACAAAATCAAATAAATCTGCCACACCTCTTCTACTATCTAATCAAATCGTACTTAGCCCACAGATATTTTAAAACAAAAGTTAAAAGAGATAAATCTTCTCAGTTCTAATCCATTAAGTTTACAGGGCGGCGTTTTAGGACCAATCTTGTATCTTGTAGATAAAAAGTCACTGCAACAGGCACATTTGCAGATCTATCCAAGAAGATCCATGAACTGCTTCATCAAACCAAACAAAACCATCTCTTCCTCATAAAAGAATAGACCAAAAGATAGAAGATGAAGATTTAATACAGCAAATCCCAACATGTAACCCTCACAAAAATAACGAAAGAAAATGTCCTCCAGTGCACAATACTAATACAGAAATTCCATCAACATCCTGTGTCAAGTACTCGGAAATACACCTTGGCACAAAACCCAACTATAGAGAACACATAAGTAAAAAACGAAAACTGATAGAAAATCACGAATGTCACTAGAGCAGCGTTTCTCAACCAGTCGGGCAGGCACTAGGCAACACTGTTCGGCGCGCCGGAGATGCTGCCGGGAAGTTCGCGTCAGCTGTTGAAGCTTATCGACCGATAATTCTTTGAAACGAAAGAAATAGGGTTGTACATCGAAAGGTCCAAATGGGGATCATCCAAAATCTAGACATTTTTATCTCCGATATTATTGTTCATAGCTTAAAAATAACCCCCTCTCTTTTCCTCTTAGGCATAAATACCAAATGAGCCAGCGGACCGAACCAATTATAACAGTGACTTGAAGCTAGAAGCAACTTCTTAAGATCCAAATTGTTGTCAATGTCAACTACATACATATTACACTGGTATTGAAGAAATTGAATAGATTTTAACTTTCTTATCCCGTAATGAGTATTTTCAAGTATTCAATCATTTTCAGCTCAAACTGTCGCATTTAGTATGCAGGAATTGTAAACCTTATAGATCATACACACCAAAATATTTTAGACATTTAAAAATTGGCCTCCCATCATATTAACATCCCAAATAAATTACTTAATGAATCTGTGACGCTATTTTTATTCTTAAATTAAAATGTTCATAAATACCTAATCACTTTTTTTTAGAACATAATGTATTATAGATTACTTGTCCTTGTATATCAATTTCGTTTACCAATTGAATACTGTTACATAAGCTTCAATTAGTAAAAATAGTACTATTCAATTATAAAAATTATGATTGATACATCAACAATTTTGTATTAGATAAGTTTTTATTCGTTAAATACCTCTAGTTAAAGGTAAACGTAATAAATAAAAATTACTTCTAAATACGTATTAATAACCGTTTATTATAGCTGTAAGTGAAATTAAAGTGATCGCAAAGTGAATAGTTTAATTTCTTTTTTATTTCAAATTTAGGTAATATAATAACCATTCGGTATATAAGTATAAATAAATAAATGAAATTTTTGCTATTCTGTGGCACAAGCAATAATAAGATACATTTTATTATAATAATAATAACAGTAGGATTTAAATATAAGCAGTAGTTTATATAACAATGATATATTTTTATTCTCTTAAAAAACTGTTACTGTAACTGCGTTAAAGTGAGGCATTACTACCTTTAAACGTTTGAGATAACATATTGATAGTAGATAAAGTAATTTACATTATAATTTTTAAGAGAAATATTTTCGAATACACACTGTCATGAAGGTAGACAAACATACATTTTTATATGTGTAGATACGATTTTTTTTTGGTTTCATTTCCTGTTTATTGAAACTGATTACAACGGACGTCCTGTAGCGTAGAATTGTTTAAAAAATGATATATCATATCAGTTTATTATGCTTTTTTGACATCATCCCACAAATGTTATTTTTAACCAAAGATAAAATATCTTAATTCACATTCTTTGTTTGTATGTTATAGTTTCTTTCTAATTATAATTTAACTTCTTCAAGTTTTGAATAAAAACCTTTTTTTTTAAATATTTAATATTAATTTTGCAATTTTTCTTTAATTTCCTTTGACTAATTTTTTTTCTGGATTATGGATTCTATACATATTTACATTAATAGATCAACATCCACAAATTAAAAATTTGTATCGCTCCTCATCTCTTCTGTTTTTTCCTCATTTTTATATAAGTTAATTATCCACGTTTTTGCCTTATATTATTATCTCATTCAATGTTTAATTTCGGACATATCTCGGTTTTCCCGAATATTTTAAGCCCATTTTTTTTCTATGATATGGTTTCCCTACTCAGATTTTTTTTTGTTACAATGATGTGGCGTTAATATTCTTTTACAAAAGAAGCGCTGACTTAAACTACAAAATACATTAAAATACGTACAAAATAGCCAAAAACTCCAATTAAGTACCAAATATTTAAGTAAACATGTCAAAAAACGTTAAAGTTATTGTGAAAAACACAAACTAAAAATTTCACTTTTAACACCCTGTATCTCTCTTATTATCAACATTTTATTTAAGACAAGTTAATATTTTAAAGTACTTCTATGTACATTTATTTAAGGGCCACCCTGTATATTTACATATTTGTGAATTCTCCTTGACAACACGATCTACAATACTTTAAATGATAAAGATAATGATTTTGAAGTGGTTTAATAAAAATGTGAAATAACCAAAAAAAGGACATTCTTAAAATTAAACTTATTTTTATTTTAATAAATGTTCAATATGTTCTTCATTGATTTTTTGGAAAAAACGTAGTACTTTGTGCTTAAGGATTCTTAAAAGTATGGATATTTTTTGGCATTATTATTATATTATTATTATTTATAAAAAAACAACTTTTTCCATTTCAAAGAAAGGGGCGATAATAATCTATTGTGAAGTGTTAACATTTATCATTGTTAAAATGTTAAATGACAATATACATTGTTGTATATCAAAAAAGTTAAATTACATGCATTCTTAGAATTTCTTAGGGACATTTTTCATTGTTTATATAAAACATACATACAATATTCATATAAGATATTCGATATAAAATTGTACTTAACTAGTTAATAATAATTAACGAGTTAAGTCACCCTTTGTAATCGGATATAACCTGTAGAATAAATAAATAAAATTACTCTTGTTATTCTAGCTGTTTTGTGTGTTATATTTTCAGTGGTTATTGTTGCAGGAAAAACATTTTTTTTTTATCATAGATGCCTATTAAATATTAACTAATTAACACTTTTATAAATATATAAGAAAATAAACATTAGACTTTTATTACATTTTTTATTTCGTTCTGGACACGGTTATAATATTAATAGTATAATAAACTTTCTGAAGAAGTTTATGAGTATAAAAAATAAATATACAGGGTTGGGATAAAATAGGGAACCAAGTAAATTTCTTTAAAACGAAACGGACGATATTTATGAAATTTTGTAGGTAAGTGCAATGGGGCAAAATGCATCTGATGTACCTACATTTTTTTTGTTAATAATAAACTTCCGGTTTAACCGGAAATACCCTCAACTTTTTTCATTTAAATGGGCCACTCTGGTTATTTTTATATTTCTTTATGTGTTGGTTATTTGTTTTTTAATAAGTGTTAAATAAAACAGTTTAAAACTCGTTTGTGAAGTTTCAAATTTTTAACCTCCCTAGTTTTTAAAAATATTCCAGTGTCTTCTTTAGAAGTTATGTGATAAAAATTTTCTATTATTTTGATTGGTACCTACGAAAAAACAAATACATATTTAATCTAAAAATAATATTTTAATGCAATATAATAATTTTATGTTACCTATTTCAATTATCGCTATGAAAATTAAAAAATGCATATGCGCGCTTTTACTCAGTTCGTTTATGGTATGTTTTTAGAGAAAAAATTACGGTTTTCCTTAAGAAAAGTATGTCCTAACATTGAAATTTTGAATTTTTATTTTTGAACTTAAACGTTGTCTCTAATATACTTTTTAATGTAGAGTTTGTGTCGACGAATATCCAGACATTTTGTATAAGATTAAGTTTATTATTTTCGGAAAACGTTGAAGGAACATAAAAATAAAAACAAGCGATGTGTTTCGATTTTTCCGCCAGTGATTTTTCAAATAAGTGACTCATTTACCAATACTATAAACATTGAAATAACTATTTTGATATTTTTAGTGTTTTCATCTTAATCGTAGGACATTTCTTTCTCTTTAACACTTACGCATAAATTATATATTGTAAAAAAATACATATTACTTTCACCCCATAAATATTTATATCACATTAACATATTAATTCTTCTCATAAAATACTTAATTCCCACACATACTTTAGCATTCACTTCTATATCACAGATATTTGATACAAAATATTCTATTCTATGAATTCTTTTATTTCAATATTATATAGATTAAATACATTCTAGTCTATCGCTTTTTAAAGAAAACCAAGTTATCAAAGATTCAGAATGGGTAACAAGCATACAGAAAAACAGTAACTAAAAATAAAGAATTAAGGCGAAAAATTCAAAATTATATTAATTAAAGAATAATGCGAAGAAAAAGATAAGAGAGTAAACACAGTTTATCATCAATTAAGGGTGAAAATTTTGTCAAAAAATGCAACGAAACGAGGGTTGCTATTTATGTATTGAGAATAGAAAGAACAAACAAATTTATCTTTATCTTTAATTTGTAGGAACAAGAAAAAGTCACTAGGTGCCATGTCGGGGCTGTAAGGCGGCTGACTCATCAATTTTTATATTACATACTTGTTTTATCGCGTACAATTACTTTAAGTCTACATCTTTCTTTACGTTTACTAAGATAATTAAAACGTTTGATCTTTGCCTTTCATAGGTATTACCTTTTCTTATTTTATTTTTGTTTCTTCTTCTATTAAATATTTTACGTCTAAATTTGGTTTTGCTTTTAATACTAATCTTTTTACTTAATCGGTTTTATCTGTGAATGTATAAAATTTCTTTTCATGTGATTAATTAGTATTTCTCTCATCTCATTTGTTTCAGTAAATATTTTTAAACTTGTTCTTTAGAATTGAATTCTAAACTTATCAAATTTTAAAATGTTGCTCACCTTGTTAATGAATCCCATAAGAGAGTTCTGTACTTTCCTAAATTTCCTTGTTCGTTTTCTGACATTCCTACTACTTTATCAGCCTCTTCTTTATGATGATTTTTTGTAGTTATTTCTCTGTTCTCTTTAACTTTAGGTTTTTTAATCCTTTTACTCGAACCTGATACCTTCCAATTCTCTTCACTTTCAATATTTTTAGTTTTCATCTCCTCCTTTTTGTTTTCTTTCTGTATGATCATTTTTCGCTCTTCAATGTCTTTAGCTTTTTTTTTTCATCATCCTTTTTTCTAATTCCACCACTTGATCTTTCCTCACTTCCGCTGCAACTTTCATCCACATCTCTACTTCTTCCGTGCTTGTATTCTTTCTTCTTCGCAAACCCTTTAATCCCCTAAAATTGGGTTTTTGGAGTCTACTTTTTTAAACACACGCCCTTAATATAGAGGGTGTTGCATTGGTAAACTCGGTGGTTCATTAGTTAAGATCTTAGAAGAAAAGAGCGATATCAATAAAATACTCTTTATCTTTGTTACAACTAGTATGAAACCCAATAAGATAGATTTAGATGCACCTCAAGGACTCGTATAGCAGCGCTTATACGTTTTTCAATTACACGCCATGTACATTAAAGATTCTTGGAAGCGTATTTAACCATAGAAAAATATTCAGCGTACCCCCAACATTATAAAATTTTGAAATCGAAACAACCTTTAAATATAAATGTGAAAAGGCAATCGTGAGCGAAATTGATTGCCGCCAACGCGTCCATAAAAAGCTATAAATAAATCTTCCCGGTTCATTTCAATTTTGTACGCTTTCAAAAACGAAATCAATAATCGTATGTGAAACTGATTTTCAAGCAGGGTTGGTATTTTTAGCGTAAACTAAACAATGACCGTATCGCGGATGTTATTTCAATTTCGAAATGCGTGCGTAATATTTTATGTTATCTATTTCAGGGAATTGTGATTGATAAAGCAAACTAAGGCAGGAGATTTGTAAAATGATATTTTCATGAAAATGTATGAAACAATTTTTAGACGAAATCGAATACTTGTTGCATCTTGTAACTTTTTATTACCATTAACGTTGCAATTAATGATCTATTCTTGGAAACATTTTCTCTAAATCATTTTCAGTGCGCCACTTCTCCATAAATTTAATCCATCGCAAACATACATTATTACTCCATTCATTCGTATGTGCGCCAAAAAAATTAAATGTATTTTCTATTAGAACCGGACCTGTGCAGTATTCTAGTGGAAAAGCGATGTTGCCAAAGCAGTTTTGTATTCGTTTCGTTGTGGTACTCGTAGCATTACTTTAATTACATTTTAACCCAGAGTAGTCGTGGAAACTTCCTTTTATCTCACTATAGTTAATTGCACCTTTAACTTTTGACCAAAGGAGAGAGCTAAGACGACTTATCAACTTATCAACGGTATTTCGTTGTATTATTGGCTAAAGCAATTACACATGTGTCAATTTGGATGAGCATATAGTTCAACATAAACGTATTGTTTTGGTTTCATTGGCTCTTATAGGGCATATCTTAAGCATATCTTAAGAACCGGTTCTAATGTCCAATGTTTATTTTTAAACTCGAATTGCTATTCAGGAATAATGTAAAACGATCATTAGTTTCTAAAGTATCTTTTTAAATACTTGAAAGTAATGGTAAATAATTGACGATTTATAAAACGAAAGTGATACTTTCAGATTTGTCACTGATATTAGGACCACAATTACCTTCCAGGTGTTTTGGGAAGTAAGTAATCAGTCGTATATTGAAATTTGAATAATTCTGTCAATTTACTTTAACAGTGATAAGATCGTACTTAGTTTCTTTGTTGATATTGATTTGCTTTTATTAAATTATGTTATCTTCGTTACTTATTTTGGAGACTTTCGTTATATTCAAAATTATTGTTATTTCTCTATAACATTCGACGTTAAAACTTTCGCCAGACGTTTTACGAATAAGTCTTTTACTGTGACATGACACGAATAATCAATATAACGTGTAAATGTCTCGTGGGGAAACTGGGGGCGAAGTAACCCTTCCAGACCATAACGTTATGGTATAATATAATGAATAATTAAAGGATTGGTTATTATTAAACCGAGAAGTAACCCATTTGAGTGCGATGTATACAATATGTCCCCCTAAGTTATTCTTCATAAAAAGTTGTGCATTATCTAAAACCTAGAATACAGTCAGCAAATATCAAATTTTTTCAGTGGTATACGAGGTTTGTCGAAAAATATGAGTTTTACTCAAAAGTAAAGTACATCCATTTACATTAATAAAATTATTTTTAAAACGTATGTCTACAATAATGCAAATTTAACTGTAGTGCACTTATTACGCGTTTTAATTGCAAAATTATTAGAAAACATCGAAAAACTAAAAGGTTATCGTCATGTGTTTCGTAATCACAAGAGATAAATGTTCATTCAAAATAGAAATATTAGTAAAAAATAAAATAATCTAAAGTTTTAATTTAAATGGATGTACTTGCATGTTTAAACGTAATTTTTAATTCTGATCAACTTTTTTTAGTGACATTTTTCGATATTGTCAAATTTAAAGGTACTTTACTCTCGAGTAAAACTCATATTTTTTGACAAACCTCGTATACCATTGAAAAAATTTGATTTTTGATGACTGTATTCTAGGTTTTAGATAATGCTCAACTTTTTATGAAGAATAACTTTTTTTCCTAAAATTAATAATAAAAAAGTTTTCCATATGATTCCAACTTATTGTATAACAATATGATATGTACAAATAGTTGTTTCACACCGAAATTAACAAAAATTAAATAAAAAAATACTGGAAGATCAAGAATTAATAGGAACTACTTTGGAATTTTGATTCTCCCCGCCTTCACCATTTTTTTCATTGGTAAAATTAATGGATTCTTGTTCATTTACGAGAAAATCTACGATTTTATTTTTATTTTTATTTCAAAAAATTTTCAAAACATTCCACCTATTCCTTGCCGTCAATATTTGCTTTGACTTTTATTTTATTATGGTTTTTTGCCTAATGTAACAATTTCGCATAATTTTTATTATCGTTTTCCAATTTTTCTATCATCTCGGTCGTTTCTGCTTTAACAACTTTGCACATTCTTTTCTTATGGTTTTGTATTTTTCAAATTCTTCATTTTTTCTTGTTCTTGGACAAGTTAGCCTCGTCTCGTTCTTTTTCTTTACCATCCCGTCGCATTCCTCATCAAAATATTTCGTTCCTTGTTTTTGTCAATTCCATTATTGGTATTACTTACTTCAATTGAAGTTTTCACAATACGATTTTTTATGCTATACTTCACTTTAGTACATTCTAGTCCATGTCCGTTTAAATCTTATTTAATTTCTTCTTCGTATCCCATTTTTTATGTCTTTCATGGTCTCTAAATCCTTCTTTTCCTTTTCAACTTTTTTCGTTTTTTAATGAGTTCCAATTCATCGATTTCCATATGATTCCAACTTAGGGGAACATACTGTATATATTTATATATATATATATATATATATATATATGGTATTCGGTTTTGTTATTGAATTCGTATATGATAAAACAGAGTATTAATTATTTTATTACCATACCATACCAGGTCATATCAAAATGCCATGTGATAAATTAGTTAAAAGGTTCTTGTAATCATCAATACTTTCTGCAAGAATTATAGTTAGTTATAACATATTGATGAAAATATTTAACACCAGTTGCATCAAGCTGAATTTATTGCTTTCGATTTTATAGATACACGTAAATTAAAGAACTCGAATAGAAGAACAGTTTATTTGAACTACATACTCAGATTATTTTAACATCTATTTGCATCTGCATTTTTCTTAAATACTTTTGACGTTGTATAATATTTAAGTGGCGATTGGAATCTATTTTTAAACCGAAATGAATAAACAAACTAATTTATAAAGTAAATTTTCTTAAATCATCGATGTAAACGTGATAACGGTAATGTAATTTACGAAATACGAAATTCCCGAGGTTGATTATTTCTACGCGGTAGGTGAAAGGGTTTTCGATAATTTAAAATTATTAGCTTTTTCTTCCACCTTGTGTGATAAAAATGCGCAATACTTTCTCTATAAAAGTTGTTTTTGCATTTGTAATTTTCCCGTATACAATGGCAAATGGATTTTGTTTTACGTGTTAATTCATGGGCGTAGCCTGGCAAGTTGTCTATACATCCTTCAGGGTTCAAAGTATGTAATAAAGTAATTCCTTAAATATTAGCTTAACCCCCTCATTCTTATAGGTATACGAGGGTTGCTATTTATGTATTGAGAATAGAAAGAACAAACAAATGAATTTTATCAAAAATGTATTTATTGTATATTGTATTTAATATATTTCTGACAGCTTAATGAAACATTTTAAAGTTTTATCTTATTTCTTCTCGATTTGAATTTCCCGCCACGGTAAACAAAACGTGTCCAATAGTGTTAAATCAAGAAAACGCGCCGTCCATTTTCCTTTCATCGTAAAAAATTAGTTGGGATTTCAAATTTTTGATCACTCTGTAGCAAATATTTCTTAATGCAATAGCATAGAATTTGAAAAAAGTTAGGACAGAAACATGTAAACCCTTTTTATTGATTTTAAACGGTTCGGTTGCTACTACAGATATTTAAATTAAAAAAAAATATGATTTTTCAGGTGGCCGTAGAACCTTTATTAAAAATTAAGTACGATACATCGTTGAAATTAGCTTTTCAAGAGGTTTATAAAAATGTAAAAACATACGGGGTGAATCTCAAAAGAGTGCTTATATTTTCTGTAAAAACTTTTTTTCGTAACTAATGCCTCACCCTGTATATTAATTTCGTGCATACGGACTCCTAAAAATTAATAGTAAAATAAATAATACTTCAAACTTTACGAAATGAACAATCTGTTTCGAGATATTGTCCATAGGAATGTTTTGTAAAAGACCCTGTATATTTTCATTTTCTTTATATTATTCCATATCTGGTTTGACAAATTGTAATCGATTTTGTCAATGGAAATTTCTTACGTTTCGTTTCCTGTTGACGCCTCATTTTCAATTCCTCGAACCGTTATAAAATGTCACTTTCAATTTTACAAGTATTAGAAAATGAAACGGTTTATTGACTTTCCAATTGGCCTAATCGGTTACTTTTAATTATATCCTTTTTCGTTTTATTGTAACAATTGTAATGTAAAATCGAAGGAAGCAAGGTCGAACCCGAAAACTAGGTCAAAGTTTAATCCACAGCGCGATATACAGGGTGACACAAAAAACAGGAACTATTTTACAATACAATAAAACTAGAACTGATAAAAGAAATACGTTTCATTTATAGTAATTGAAACCCTTAAAACTTGCCATTTACGAAACATTGATGGAATTTATCATTTTTTAAAAATTATTCCTGTACGAATACATTCTTGAAATTTGCTGTCGAGATTCCTCATTGACCGCCGCAACATTTCATCCAGAATTCTCTGTTTTAACTCATCCAGGGTTCTCGGTCGAGTCGTGTACACGTACGCCACCAGAAAAAATCACAAACGGATAAATCTGGCGATCTAGGGGGCCACCGACCCTTGAGATCACACGATTAATTCAACGTTTTATCGCGTGTTTTGACGAAACGACACCATGACGTCCTAAAAAAGGCAATTTTATGTGTTTATGGCACGAACAACTGGACCAGATAAATTACTCAATGTCAATGTCAATGTAACACCGCAGCGCATAAGGTAAATAATGATTAAAACTGATGAATTGAAGTGGGAGGTACTGCCTCGTCCACTACACTCGCCCGACATTGCATCATCGGATTTCCATTCATACCGAGAGACAAAGATTTAAAAATCCGGACGATATCGATACGACATTGAATATTTGCATACAAGGTTGTCAAATGTTGTTAATAATTGATTAACAATAAAATCTGGTTAAAAATGTATTTGTTATATAAATTATATAAAATATATAGGATATGCCACCTTAATATATTTTTACAGGGAAACGAGGGTCACATACTACTGCATTTTAAAGCTTCAAAAATACCTTATTTGAAGAATTGTTTGATTTTTAATAGATGATTATCAACTTTTTGCTTTATTGTTATACTTTCCGGTACATTTTGCAGATTAATTAAACTGGAAACGTCATAATATGCGAGTTCGTTAAATCATCAAATACTCGAATCAAAATGTCCTTGTTATTTTATTTGAACGATATTATATTATTGTCCGCTTCGTCATTTAATTTTTCCATATTCTGTAATTTATTTATTTGTTAGTAAGCAAGAAGAATGTTTTGATACAGTATTATGGTCACCAGATAACACTTCCAGATAATAATAAAATAATGCGCGCGAACAAAATATTTGCAAAATGAGCAACGATTGATAGCGAGTTTTAAAACGCTGCAATAATAAATAACGTTCGGACCCCAAAACATTTTCTCAATAATTGAACTTGAATTTTATGTAAAATAATTTGAATTTAGAGTAAAATATAAATTAGATAGGGATAAAACGGTCATTAAAGATAAGATTTTTACAATTATGCCTTAAGGCTTATGGTTCAACCTGGATGTTACTGTTGTTTAGCAAAAATATAATAATACCTTGCTGATTTGATTTTTTTAAAAACGGGACCGAATAAGGTCAGTATAAAAAAATATCTATTTTGTTTGCTTTGAAATATTCGTACGCTAAAAATTTAATAAAGATTAAATATATTAAATATATGCTTCAAAAATGTGCAGATTAGAAGTTAATGTGGTAAAAGATTTTTCAATATACTTAAGTTGGAACAATATGGAAAACTTTTTTATTATTCATTTTAGGAAAAAAAGTTATTCTTTATAAAAAGTTCTGCATGGTCTAAAACCTGAAATACAACCATCGGATTTAAAATTTGTTGAGCCGTATACAAGGTTTGCCGAAAAATATAAATTTAGCTCAAGAGTAAAGTACCTTAATTTTTGACAATATCGAAAAATGTTACTAAAAAAAGTTGATCAGAATTAAAAATTACGTTTAAATATGCAAATACATCCATTCACATTTATTTGCAAAATAAATGAATATGCACTTATTACGCGTTTTAATTGCAAAATGATTAGAAAACATCGAAAAACTCAAAAGGTTATCATCATGTGTTTCGTAATCACAAGAGATAAATGTTCATTCAAAATAGAAATATTAGTAAAAAATAAAATAATCTAAAGTTTTAATGTAAATGGATGTACTTGCATATTATTTAAACTTTTTTTAGTAACATTTTTCGATATTGTCAAATTTAAAGGTACTTTACTCTTGAGTAAAACTCATATTTTTCGACAAACCTCGTATACCACTGAAAAAATTTGATATTTGATGACTGTATTCTAGGTTTTAGATAATGTAGAACTTTTTATGAAGAATAACTCTTTTTCCTAAAATTAATAATAAAAAAGTTTTCCATATGGTTCCAACTTAAGTAGACACACTGTATATTTTTATAGAAAAATTGAAAGAACGTGAAATATAAAAAGCTACATCGTCCAGCACAAATAAAGTTTTAAATTAACTTTTATGATAAAATATATTGTACAAAGGTTTGGACCATTTTTGCAATGCTAATTACAGTTTTTCTGACTTAAGCATATCTGGTTTGAAAAGTAGTTACATTTAGTCGCATACTTTTAAAGTTCTTTCTACATGTTGTTATTCTTCCTGAGGGATAAATGCACTTTACCTACAATTACTTTTAAGTGGATCGTTGTTGCCATATGTGAGTGTACATTAACAAAAGGAAAATGTGGGAAATAAGTCCTTTAGTCTCACAGTCTATAAGACTTTATTTTTCATAGAAAAAAAGAGAACTACAGGTTTCGTGGCAAAAAGAGGGGCCACATCTTCAGGATCAAATCATAAAAAAATTCGATGTTATATTAGTCAATTTCATCTTTTCCGCCCGTGTTTGGTTTGTGATTTAGCCAAATAGTTTGGTGCAAGACAAGAAGTCAAGAAACCGGTAGTTCTTATTTTTTCTATGAAAAATAAAATCTTACTGCGAGACTTATTTCCACCATTTTGTTAAGACTACGTTTGCCCAACAGTTTCTGTTTTTATAGAATTTCATAAAATAAATAAGTCTGGATATGAATGTCACAATACTGTTTTTAAAAAAAGGCAAATGTATTGGTGGTTTCTAAAACTATTGACATTTAATTACAGTAATCACGTTGTTTGTTATGAGTCACTCTTATCAACTTAAATACTATATTTTTTATAATGTACAAATTGGAATAATCTTTTTTTATTTTGCTCCTTCTACTTTTAAAATACAAAATAAAATTTCTAGTCAAACAGATGTCAACTAACACATTTTTTAATTTATGTTAGTTTTATATTTAGTGCGAGAATCTCTAGGTTAATAGGAATTTAACAAATAACGTCAGATAATTCAAATCCAAATATTTACATCAAGACTGGATGGAGTCTGTTTATCTCTGGTCGACGCCCTTTTATTTTTTATTTATTTATTTATTTATTTATTTATTTATTTTTATTTCTTCGGCACGGCACGAAAAACGGTCTTTATCTTGTAGTTAAAACGTTTTGATAAGTATTTTAGAAAACAAACCAAAAAATAACCGGCTAACAGTAAACTGAATAATCCTAAATTATGTACAAAATATTCAGGGTGTTCCAATTTAGCTGTATTAATGTGAATTTTCATACTAATTTATTAAATGTTATTCAAATTCCATTTACTTGTATCAGGTAAATATTTTTTGAGATTAATTTGAGATTGCAACTAAACAAGTCATAAAATTGTTGTCACTAACCCATCAGGATGTTTTGATTAAATTACAATTGTGCTAGTTATAATTAAGTAGATCTAAAATTCTTGACATTGTTATTATTCTCAATAAGATAATTGCGGCAAAACAAACATACGTGTAATAATAATTATGTTGTGTTCTGCGCTCTGCACTTAAAAAGTAAATAAACACAATTTAATAAGATCACGATTTCATAAATCAGAAAATCAGGTGGTGAAGTGTTACGATATCATTGCATATTGCGAAAAAAACGTGAGAACACCATGAAAAAAAAAAAAAAAAAAAAAAAAAAAAAAAAAAAAAAAAAAAAAAGGAATGTGTTCTTATTTGTTGTTATTGTTGTTAAATAGAACGACGCTATTGTGTCATTATTATCGATCGTGGTACATGTTGGTTGTGTTAACAAAAAAAACAACCAATTACGTAATTTTTTATCCGTACAATAATGAAACGCGCATAAAAATAATTATCTATTTCTATGACTAATTATATGTAAGTCTATCTAGCCACTACGTTATTTAAAAAAATTGTAGGACATGCAAAAATATTGTTTTTATTTAAAACGAGGTTCGTCGGGGCGCCCCGATGATATGTGCTCTAAATTAATATTAATCAGGGCAATCGTTAGCGAAAGAGTAGAATTCAGAACATTTAAAATCTATTTTTTCAGAAAAAAACTAAAAACACTCGACTTATGTGAAACTAAATTTCCAAATTCGAAACACTAGATTCTATTCAATTAATTACAATGATATAAATCAAGTTTTCTTTTAAATAATTTTGTATAGCAAACCCCGATGAATAGAAACTTGTGTAACTTACTCTGTAATTATTAAAAAATGCAAAAACTTAGAAATACGAGGATGTATCAAAAACAAAAACGAGACTGGTGCTATAGTATAACAATGAAATGTTTACTTAAAACAACAATTCTTTTTTGACTTCAGGAAACAAATGGAAGTCACACGGAGCAAGGTCGGGAGAGTAGGGGAAGTGAACCAGAATTTCTACCCCTAATTTTTTTTTTATATATATACAATTCGAAAATGGTGTACAAAAGTATTACAATGTAGTATAAACTACTTATAATAATTATAATGTAAGAGAGCAAGCGCCTAAGTGAGTGAACACTTGTATTGCGCTGGTTTATAATTTTAGAAATAATCCGTACAATAGCAATAATAATGTGTACATCTTAAAATAACTAAATAAATATTAGATACCTATCATATATGTACCCAACCTACTCTAATATTTTAATAAATTCGTAATAATGTGCAAAAATAAATTTCCTACTTAGACTCGACAAATTTTTTTATGTTTGTAACATTCCTTATACTAGTTGGTAGCAAGTTATAGGTTTTTGGCAATGTATATACCGTGAATCTATGACAAACATTTCTATTAAATTTCGGGAAATATAGTAGCTCATTTGAAATACTTCGTGTACCATAGACAGAAGTTACATAATTTTGTTTATATTTCTTTTTAAAAGCATATATACAAAGGCTGTGAAAGTAAAGCGATCTAATATTACAAATATCTTCTGTATACAGCAAATTAGTGTGATAACGTTTGTTTCGGCTATAGATAATTTTTCAGATATAATTTTGTGTAACATTTAGCTTTTGTAGAGAGTTCTTATACAATCCACCCCACACTATAATACCGTAACAAAATAATGATTCAGCTAGAGATTTGTAAACTAATAATAACAATTTTTTTGACAAGATTTCACGTAATTGATAAAATTTATAAACGAGTTTCCTTACTTTTTTTGTTAGGTAATCAATATGGTTTCTCCATTTTAAATGTTGGTCAATAATTATTCCCAAATACTTGATCTCATTCGTTTCTTTGATTGCCTCATTCATACCTTTGATTTTAATATTAGTAAAGAAGGGTGTATTTGCATTTGTGAGACTAAAAGCAATATAGCGAGTCTTGTTTATATTTAATGATAGCTGATACAAGTTTAACCAATTTATAATTTTTTCCAATCCTGTCTCAACTGACAATTTGGTCTCTGCCCATGTTTTTTCATAAAATAAGACAACTGTGTCATCTGCGTATGATACAATGGTTGAACTCGTCCTTAAAGAGAGCAACGAGTTAATATAAACTAAAAATAAAACTGGACCCAAGACAGTACCTTGGGGAACTCCTATTTTAACAGTATCAGCTTCACTTATATCATCATTTAACTTCACACGCTGCTCTCGATTTGTTAAGTAACTTTCAAAGACGTCCAACACTGCACCTCGAACTCCATAATGTTCAAGAACTTTAAGAAGTTTTTCGTGATTTACAGTGTCGAACGCCTTTGCAAGATTCTTCACACACTTATTAAATTATTATAAACAAGATTGAATATTAAAAGAGAATTGCAATAGATGCAGTCTAGCCTTACTTATGTTTGAAGATAAAATTTCACTTCCTTATTAATATCTACTTTCCTCGTTGAAATAATAAATATATATAATGGTTATATGAATCACCAACCGTGCATGAATACCATGAATCAGTTTAGTAGTAATAGATAGACAGAAATGTTGCGGGTTTTATGTCGTAACAAATCATTGATGATTGTCGTTCACGTAGAAAATTTATATTCATTTTTTTCAAGGAAATTAAGTTAATGCGTACGTTTTAGTAACAATAATTCGTTTCCCTAATTCTTATCAGTTGTGACTACGTAAGTCGGAAATCCGTTTTAATCGTTTCTAGTTTCTCCAAAAGGAACGAGAAAAATATTATTTATTTATAATTATCCTACTTGTAATAAATAGAAAATAAACTAACAGTTATCTTGAAATAATTATTTCATATACAGTGCAAACGTAAAGTGTTACTCTATCGTATGACAAAATATTTTACAATTTTTAAGTGATTTGAAAGAGTTTTTTTCTTTTCTTTTGAGCAGCACAAATGCAAATAAAAGTAAAATAGTTTAATTACAACATTTTAAAGTGACAATTACCAAAGTCATCATCAGGTCAAATAATTTTATAAAAAGCAACAAAAAATTACAAACTCAATAAAAATAACATACCTATGAAGTTAAAGTAAAATACACGTGAAAATTAAATTACAATATTAAATTCAAATAAGAAGTAAACTTAACGATCAATGGACATTTAATATTCAAAAGTAAAAACAAAAAATCTTATTAAAATGAAACAAAAGTGAGTTCACCTGTTGAGTGTCAGTTTTAAACTTAGCCACCAAAAGAAGCAGAAT
Source organism: Hermaeophaga mercurialis (assembly GCA_951812935.1). Classification (NCBI taxonomy): domain Eukaryota; kingdom Metazoa; phylum Arthropoda; class Insecta; order Coleoptera; family Chrysomelidae; genus Hermaeophaga; species Hermaeophaga mercurialis. The sequence continues at coordinate 1,212,184 of OX638358.1, read as the reverse complement.
TGGAAAAATAAGTTAAATGGTCAACCCAAAATCGTCATTAAAGTAAGAGGAAAAACAGTATCCAGTAAATGAAAGGTTGGGGAAATGAAACAAGAAGAAAACCAAAATAGGGTAGAAAAACAGTTTTAGTGTAGATGGCTACACAAGTCATACAACCAATAGTAAAGGTAGAGACAAGTGTGAGGTTCGCCCCTAACAAAAAGAGAGGGAGGCTATTCAATGAGCTAAACCGAAAAACGTGAGAGACTGTGGAAAACCACCCTCCAAAGAAGTGGAAAAAAGGAAACAAGTGGGGTAATACGAGTAAACATATACTCAGCAAATCAATGTAATAAAGATTACGACTTAGTTCGATAAACTAAAATGTAAATTATTGCTGATTTTTTTTTTAAATTGTTGGACCCAATGATGACTGTTGTCTATTTTTTTAACGTGTTTTGTGGTAAAAAATTTAGAGTTTTCTTTGATTTAATTCAACATACCGCATTTGCGAATTATTTTTTACATTTATCGTAAAACGATTTTGAGAAAATCGTATACGATTCTTATACATTAATCGAACATTTTTACAATTATATGATAAATAGGGAATAAAAAGTCCTTTCGAATTAATTGTTACTATGCCATTTAAATTTTGAATACTGGAATATTATTGTTACAAACAACGTTTTCTTTAACAGAAATAAAATTCGAACTGTCCAAGTAAACGTCTCGGGGGTTTTTATCTTATGATAATGGTATTTAAAGATGAGTCATATGTTTATGTGTATATGCGGGGTGCGGTAGACCAATAAAGAGGTCAAATATTTTATTTTAATGATAAAAGCTCATTCTAAGCGTAAAAGCGTTCGGTAATTGTAGTATTTATCTCTTAAAAAAAACCGTTCCAAATATATAATGTAAATAACTGAAATTTTTTTCTTATCTTTCACTAAATAAAACAGAATTATAGTGTGTAACAATGATTTATATGTTTTAATTTATTTTTTCAATAATTTAAATTATTTTTTTATCTTTATTATTTATTTAAATACAGTTTATTTGCACGTCCTAGAATGGTTATTCATACGCGAAATTGTAAACGCGTAACTAATATATTCTATATTTTATTGTTTTAAAACGAGACCTATATTGTTTTTAAATAATTTTTCCGGCTCTTTCGCTTAAGCATTTCATTCATAACATTTTCCAGTTTCTTAGGTCTCTCCAATATCATGAAATAATATCAAGTAAGAATTAAAATTACAAACTTTTACTCACGTATTATTTATTAATAAGAGAATATCAAATGGTCGCTTAGCGGATCTTTACCCGTGCTTCATTATTAATATCTGATAAGTGATTGATAATATGAAACTTTCATTTAGAATCATTTTTTAAAAGTCGTAAAAAGCAAAATATAATTAGTAACTATTCAGTACATTGAAAAAATGCGCATCAATATTCAAGTTCAAACTTGAGTAATGTAGTATTTTTTTTTTTTTTTTTTTATTTAATGTCGCATCAACCAAGGTTATTAGCGACAAAAATACGTTCTTTATTATGGTTGTCACTTTAATTTTTGTTTATAGATTTAAGATCTATTTCTGTATATTTTGCAGTTATATTATTGTAATTTATAATGCAAACAATATGCAATATTTTGTTGGTACATTTACTTTTGTAGTAAGTACAATGTTATTTATTACATAAAAATACGTAACTAAATACGTGCAAACGGCTAATAAATGTTTCGCAAAACACGAATATTTGCAGTTACCAGGAATTAGATACAGGGTGATCCGACGAAAACTTGACGTGGGTTTGAAAGTCTATTGAATTCTCTAAACAACGATATGTAGTTTTTTAAATTTGGATAAATTATTTACAAAAAATGATTTTTTTCCGCAAATGAACCTTTTTGTAACTTAATATAATATTAATAAATTTAAAAGTGGAAGCCTCAACATCCTTAAAGAGTATAAGCACCTCATTTTTAATTTGAAAATAAACATTCTCGTTCAAGTCGACTACGGTATTCTTGGAAAAAAAAATATTTCCCAAAAGACAAGCTACTTATTTGAATATGTTTTTGTTCAAGAAAATCCATCCGAGGAATCATAAAGAACAACTCCGGCGGCTTAAAATGAATGATAATGTGGTTCGATTGAGTATAAAGAAATCCAGAGAGAAAATAATATTAAAATAATACCGTTAAAAAAATCCAGAACAAAAAATAATAATTCAAGAGGGTGATCACGTGCAAGTTTTTGCAAAACCCATCCGGAATCACCCTGTATTAAGTCGAGTATGCAGCGGCGTTCCAATGAAACAATTTTATTAAATTTAATTTCTAGTATTTACATTTTACTCTATGTGTACAAAAACAAAAATAACAGTATTAAATTAGAATAATTAAAAACTAATTAAGGGTACAAGGATGACATGGAATAATTCAGTAAAAGCAGTTGTTTTTACATAGAAAATGTTCCTTAACTTTTCATCAAGTTTTTTCCGAAACGACTTTATTTACTTGTACATACGGTAACATTATAGTTTGATTTTATTTTTAACGAAAATTTCTCTATTATTGCAATAATAATAGTGTTTGCGTCCCAATTTTCTTTGATTTTAAAACTTGCTATTTTTGAAGGTTACTTGAATTAATATTTTTTTTTAAACTGTTCTAAATATAGCCGTTTAGTTCAATCAGCTTACGCATATCGAAAACACGTTTGTACGGATTTTTTGCATTTGCATAAACTCAATTGTCTGAGAAAATGAATTATTTCCGTTAACAAAACTGCTCCTAGATAATGAAACAATTAGAGAGGATTAAATTAATGAAACAAGCTTAATTATAAAACTATTTCATCTGTACACGTAGGAACAACCCAAAATTATGAAAAACAATTATATCTGTTTAATCTTCTTAGAACCATTATCCTAGCTTCGGCTGTTATTGGATTCCAATAGGGTTTAATTCGTTGTGCGCACCCCTTAGTGTTTAAATCGAAATACAATTAAGATTATTAATCTTCTAACAGACTATATTAGTATTTTTATTAATTTTAAACGCTTGCTTCTAACATAACTTAAATAATATTAATAAAGTATTTAACAAAACGCGTACACCACTGATATAACTTAAGAAACGTTCTTTATATGAAAATTTAGTAAAAAAAATATTTCTTCCGAGTATAGTTGTATGCTTAAATTACTTTCAATACAAATAATTAAAATAAACCCAAAAATGTTTTGGTTGAACATGCCAAATATATTGTTTAGAGATATTTTTAGTCTCATACAAAAAGCTGAAAGATGAATTGTGGTTACATTTTCGGCCTTAACGTAAATATTATCGCGTTTTTTAAGTAAACAGCTTGACACATTATATTAACCTTAGCCCCAATAAAGCAAACCAGTTTTAAAAATAATTGACGGTGAGTCGCGAACCCGTCCTTTCAAATAACTATTTTTACAAAAAAAAGTTAAGAATGTTAGATTAATTTTAAAATAAGAAATTTGTAGAAATTAGTAGTGAGTACGCAAAATTCCTCATTTTTTGATTGTACGTAACGTTTATTATAAATAAAAAATCTGAATTATTTCATCCGAGTGTATTTTACACAATAAAAGTAAACATTAAATACGGACATTTAAAATAAGCATTTCGTGATAACATATATACAAACATTTAAATGTAGATTTTTTTTTATATACAAAGATTACAGCGTCGTACATTTACATTGAAACGTGTCGTTATATAAATTTTAAATATTTACGATTTGTACAAATACTGTGAATGAAATATTGAATAATATTCCATAAACGTTTTAAATGAACCGCCCAAAATAAAATTATGAGAAATAGTCTGGCAAAAAATAAAAACACTTTCTCTAACAAAATATTTTTTTGTGCGCGCAATAAGGGAAAAAATAATCTGTTTAAATAGTAATTGACCAGAATAAAATTCTGTTATAATATCAAATGTGTTGGCCAAAAAGAAAATCTTATTTCATCAGGACAATACGTTATGCTAAAAACTACCGTTTACGCAATAATTCCAACAAAAGTATTAAACAAATTATATTATCTTTATTTTTCTACCCTGGTTTGTACAAAGGGGTTGAATAAGTAATATTCTGTCTCGGTGATGTATTTTATTCAAAAATAAAGTTCCACTTTAATATACCAGCTCAAAGTTTGCATGTGTATCACCTAATTATTTAGGTATATTTTCATAATTCAGGAATAAATATGGATTAGCTTAGATTATTGATAATGAGAAAAAACCTAGAATAAAGTCATCAAATATCAAATTTTTTCAGTGGTATACGAGGTTTGTCAAAAAATATGAGTAAAGTACCTTTAAATTTGACAATATCGAAAAATGTTACTAAAAAAAGTTGATCAGAATTAAAAATTACGTTTAAATATACGAGTACATCCATTTAAATTAAAACTTTAGATTATTTTATTTTTTACTAATATTTCTATTTTGAATGAACATTTATCTCTTGTGATTACGAAACACATGATGATAACCTTTTGAGTTTTTCGATGGTTTCTAATAATTTTGCAATTAAAACGCGTAATAAGTGCACTACAGTTAAATTTGCATTATTGTAGACATACGTTTTAAAAATAATTATATTAATGTAAATGGATGTACTTGCATATTATTTAAACGTAATTTTTAATTCCGATCAACTTTTTTTAGTAACATTTTTCGATATTGTCAAATTTAAAGTTACTTTACTCTTGAGTAAAACTCATATTTTTTGACAAACCTCGTATACCATTGAAAAAATTTGATATTTGATGAGTGTATTCTAGGTTTTAGATAATGCACAACTTTTTATGAAGAATAACTTTTTTACCTAAAATTAATAATAAAAAAGTTTTCCATATGATTCCAACTTAGGGGGACATATTGTATATTAAATTAAAAAAATATATGTTAAATCTGAAATATATTTCAGACTCTTAAAACATAATTGTACCTATTTGTTGTTTTTGATGAAACACTAGAAATATTTTATAATAAAAAGAAAAACTCCTTCTAAAAGCATATTCTGCAAACTTATTGTAACAAAGCAATAATTTCTACTTACTTTTTAAAAGTATCCTCATATCTCTTAATTTCCTTTCTCGTAAATTCTTTAAACTCCGTATAAACATTAACAACCCTATACTTGATTTTAATTTCGTTTCCATTATCCAAAGCTTCATTAATTTCCTGTCTCCTCACCAAAACCTGATTTAATTCTCGATCAGCAGGCATTTTTCACAGAAATTTATTCGATCGAACCGCGAATTTTAACTAATACGAAATATTAAAATTCGCGATGCACTTTAAATTTTGAATTGACAGAAATCGGCGAGTTAAACGTCAAATTGATTCGAATACGAACTGGAAGCGTTCAACATGCCCGTTTTGTAGTAAATAAAGTGAGCGTTTCTGGCTGACAAGAAGCACCACGCCGAGATTTAAAAGCGGCGCAAGCGCTATTTAATTCGCGCGATTCCTGCATTCCACGTGCTTTTACCTGCGTTCCTGCAAATTTCCTTACGTTGCCGGATTTTAAATGTTTTACTTACACGCAGGATAACAAATCGGTACGACGTTTTTCTACTTGTCACATTGTATGTCCCTGGGTGTTCACTGAATTTTAAACAGAAAAATACACAGCACTTCCGATTTATTTAAGTAATCGCAAATTTCAGGAAGAAAAATCTTGTACTCGGGATCTAAAGAGAAAACAGATATATTCTCTTATTTCATTTCTCCACTATATAACTCGTGTCAAAAAAAGTCAAAAGTGTACTGTACAAATTTATCCCAAGCTAACTTGCAACATCGGTTCATGCATCATGCAGCTTAAAAATATTCACAAATATATTTTTTCCAAATGGATCTACTGTATTTTAAAATCCATAATTTGCTTTATTAACACATACTTAGACAATAAAGATTAATAACTATTGTAAAATTTTATGGTACCCTTACAAAGGCGTATCTGCTATAAAAGCGTGTCAATTAACATCAGCAAAAAATCCTCTAATCCCTAAAAATCTCCCAACGAAACTCTTGAATTTCATCTGATCTGTTAAAGACAACATAACATAAGGGACCAAAAAGAACCCAATCTTTGGGCTAAAGTGATTGCAAGAAAGCGAGAAGAAAAAAATATTTTTCGGAAAAGAAGCAGTAGAAGTGTCCTTAGAGAGAACTTGCAAGGTAGAAAAATTCAAAAAATCTACAGAAAGAAAAGATTGCCATCTTTCAATTCAAATCATTAGAGAAAGACCAATGGAACGTGTAAAAACCAACACTCCAAGAATGAGTATATTTTTGGACTCAAAAGATTTGAAAATTGCTAGAAATACATCAGGTGTAAATGAATTCATGATCATACCAAGAGATTAGATTAGAACCTCACAACGTAGAAATAATTTATTGATGACAAAATCAAAAACTTTGGAAGCTGTTAGTGCTCCACAAGTTAGAAATAATTTATTCATGACCGAAGCAATAGATTTGAAACCTATTACCATTCCAAGCGGTAATAAAATATTCTTGGATGCAAAAGATATGGAAACTGAAATTGAGAACACAATAGAGAAACCCAAAGATGAAAATTCTGACAGCACTATGGAGGGCGAATGGTTGAAATCAGGTCCCAGTAAGAAGACGAAAAAAACCAAAGAATAAGCAACAGAAGATATATATATATATATATATATATACTAGACAAATAAGATGGTTGGAATGGCAGAGAGGAAAGAAATTAAAATTAATGGCGTAATAGAAGATAAAGAAAACCCAAACCAGAAAGTACCACCAGATTGCAAGCCATATAGGATTTATTAACCAGGTAAGAGAAACATTAAACGCTAAGGAATGCAAATTAATAAAAACAAAGACAAGCATAACTAAATGCTAGAAGCGGCACACAGCTAATCGTAGAAGAGATTACAGCGATGAAAAAGGTAAATAACCAACAAACCAATATAAGATCATTTGAAAATAGGAAAAATACATTAAGTCAAGGAATGTCACATAGTCAAACAGTAAGAGGAAAATCACAAACCAACATAGAAATTAATAACAACTCAATAGAAGAGGTCAGAAATCGAAGAGCGGATATTGAAAAATTCTGAATATAAGAAAAATTACTAAAAGAAATGAAAAACGAACTATTAATAGCAACAACATTTATCGAAAATTAAACCACATTTGAGATTTATGGAGGACCTTTTCTAATTTATGGGAAAGATTCTCATATTTAGCCCGTGCTGTAGTTGTTTAAAAATGAAAAATTGGTTTATTGTCGATCTGCCACTCCTGAATCCACATTGGTATTCTATTAAATTAGGAAAATGCCGTACAAATATAAATTCTCTTTTATTATTATTATTATTATTATTATTATTATTACTCGTCGTATCGCGTGGTTAACATTTTAACCCTTCTACACTTCCAGGAAAAGTGATGAATGTAAACAAAGAACGCGTACTTAACACTCCACTAAATATTGATTAAATCGCGTTGAAATGAAAGTGACAATGGTTTATTGAATCATGCAACTGTATAATCGTTAATCAATATTCATGGCTGATTTATTTAAAAGAGAGAAAAGAAATCGTTAAAGATTACCTTTACCAAATGTTATTCATTAACATTATTTTATTTTTAACATTGCTGCGTTTTTTATAAGATAACGACACTAGACGATTTGTCAGCACTACGGATTTGTTTTATTATTTCCATTTAAACAATATGGCATTGACTACGGTCTACTAAATTTCGGTACAACGTTACTTAATTAAAGTTCACATTAAACGAAATAAACTGTCGAATTTCTATAAATATATCAAAAATGCAAATTTCGTCCACTGGAATACGAATACACAAATGAAGAACCGCACATGCTAAATTTATGATGACTCTCTTAAGAATTGTATTCGTTTATTTACTACTGCAGATTTCTCACCTAATACATTAGGGTTGTATTCCTTTTTAAACTTAAACTTAAATTTTCTATAGACAAGTACTTCCTGTACATTTAATTTCATTTCTGTGCGGCAAATAACTGGTACTGTAACTTCTTCAGAGGTAGAATTTTATGACATGAAAGCTTTATGTTTAATGTTCTTTTCCTCAAGTTGGTTTTGATTTCACTTTTGACGTTTATTACAAATTAATTATTGAATTGTCAGTATTTTGCGAAAAAATGAAAGTGGAGCAAAAATATGCTCTCGGTCTCGGATGGTAATTTATTCCGCCATTGGTCTCGGATGGTAATTTATTCCACCAATTTAGGCAATTTTTTTCTTCAAATATTGCCAAAAATTCAAAGGGTATATATAGTCCATCAAAATTTTTCATGAAAAAAAACAGGTCTTTTGATTTGGCTGAAATTGTGCACAGAGGGGCTTCGAGGGCCCAAAAATATCGGAGAAGCGCCAGTTCCTCGGAATCTCTTTGACTTTTTGAATTATCGAATTTTTTTTAAACACTTCCGAATGAAATATATGTTAGCAAAAAAATACATTAATCGAAGATTGGTGTCGTCGAGTTGTTTATCTAAAGCTAATAGCACTTCCTTAAAGTGATACAGAATTAATTTTTCTTCGATAACAGACATTTTCGAGATATTCCACCGATTTCCGTAATTTTCGTTTCGATTCCGATTCCGTCACAGTAGACACGGCGGCTTAAATCCATAGACATAAAATTTCAACGTTCTCACCACTGTGTTAGTACCACCACCACTTCGGGATGGCGCTGTTCATAATTAATTGTTGGGTGTAGAAACGGCTTTGAGGCAGATAATGTAGATTTCTTTATTGTGTCCGGTGTAACGAATTCCAACTTTTAATAAAATTTGAATTTGATAACTTTTTAGGGATGATTTTAAATATAATAGAAAACCATGGATTTAAGAAATTACTTAAATATGTATTTTCGTGCCAATGGAACTATTAACAACGATAAGAAGCAATAATTTGGTCATAGTTATGAGAGTTATAAAAAATATCCACAATTTTTGGATGTTGCGACATTTTAAAAAGTTTTAAAGGGTATTGTAAACTATTTTCCATTCTAAGCAGTACGTTTTTATTTTTGAAATAATTTTTGACCTTAATAGAGCTGGTATTTTTGTCATTTTTCTACCGTTTTTAAAATGTAGTCTGAGACCAACAAATGATAAAGACACTTTTTTCTCTATATAATTCAGGACGATATTTCATATTTTTGACAATCAATATAGTATTTCCTATTTTTCCAATGTAATCGTCTTTGTATGTAACATTCTTTTATTTCAGACTACAACAATATGTTCATTATAATGAATTCCCACAACTAACTCCACTACAAGAGCTGCATTCGCCGACCACACGGGCATAATATCCGTTGATGAAGACTCACAAGTAGCAGCCAATAATCTAGGAAAACACACCTCAACCAACTCCAAATATGGCGAGTAAAAGTAAATCACCAAATCAACCCAAATTACATTTACAAACAGAAAGGTTAAACATATGTCCAACTGTCTCGCTAAATGGAATACAGTTGCCAGTAAATGAAGAAGATAAGTACCTAGGATTAATACTAGACAAAAAGCTTACCTGGATATCGCATATCTCTACTAAGAAACGCCAAATAAACCTAAAAAAAATCTCAACTACCTACAGAAAGTAAAGTGCTTCTCTATAAAAGCATAATTAAGCCCATATGGACATATGGCATACAACTATGGGGTTGCTCAAAACCATCAAACATAAAAATAATCCAAAGAGTCCAATCAAAAATACTTGGAATAATTTTTAACGCCCCATGGTACATTAGCAACAAAATTCTACACGAAGACTCTGGTATACCATTTGTTGACGATGAAATAACAACTAGACTAACAAGGAACTATCTTGAACAACAACTAACAGACCATGCCAACGAGGAAGCAACGATGCTACACATCCAAGCCCTGAAGTCGTAAGAAGATTAAAGAGGCAGTGGCCAACAGACATAATAAACCAGTGACCTACATCTGAACATTTAAAAATTTAAATTATTCTGGAGTGTCATAATTGGATGGCTTCTCCTCTCAAGTGTACAAACCCTTGTCACATTTACTTATTTCTTTTACTTCAGAATACAACAATATGTTTATATAATGAATTTTTGTTTAGCTTCGCTGCTGCGGCAACCACGAACCAAGAGACCGGCTGGTTTTGGATTTGGATTTGGTGCCCCCTCAATCAATTCCTCCATCCTGTTGCATCAAAGACAATTGCGATTGTGATACCGAAAAAGACGATCAAATTTACAAAGTGGGATGTTATAAGATAATCATCAAATGTTTAAAGGAAAACGTTGGCATCGCATTTTTTCCTCTCGTAGGAGTCATATTGTCCTGCTGTCTCGCCAAAGTCATCAACAAAACCAAATTTGAACAAATGGCTTAAGTAGTTAAATTAATGTGTAATACTGAGTCATCGAGTTATTTGAAATTTTCTTTAGAATTCTAATTTTTTTAAAATGATTGTTCTTAATGTATTGATAAGGTTTCTATTCTGCTATGTTTATTTAATATTTTTGTTTGTTTTTAGGGCTCTAATTCTAATTCTCTAATTTGTATGGAGTTGTCAAGTATTATTTTTTAGCAAATATGATGAATTAAAAATAGATTAGAAAGCAAACATTTGAAGTGAAATGCAAACAACACCCATAACTAATAAAATAAAATAGTTTGTACTATTTAGTTTCTTGTGGATCATCAATGACTAATTCAAAAATCCTACACTTTCAACTCAATTATTTTGAATTCAGAATAGTATAAAATATAATTTTTATATGACTTCTCTTTTGTAGACCTGATGATGACTGGTCACAGTCGAAACTAGTTGTCTATTTTAATTAAAGTGTTTTGTGGTAAAGATTTAGAGATTTCTTTGGTTTAATATGCGGCATTTCGTCTTTTATATCAGGAGAGCAGAAACGCGAAGAGGTATTTCGCCTCCTGATACAACTTTTTTATGTTTTTGAGTCCCCTGTGGTGAGTGATTTTCGTTCTTTACTAGGGTTGGTAGTAGGTTTACTGAGCTGTGTAGACTCTGTATGGAACTGAGGTAATAAAAAATTGTGAGAGAGTGATGGGATTAATTTATCTTGGCTAATAATATTGCTTGGAAAATGGCGTAAAATTCCTCTATAAATAAGCTGGAAATTTCGTGTATTGATTGAAGATCCCACTCGATCATCCATCTTTGAGGTGTAAATTTGTGTGTGTGTGTGTGTATATATATATACGAAAACAATAAAAAAATCGCAAGTATATGAACCACTTTTTTGTAAAATTTGCGAAATGGTTCATTCCAACTACTTCTTATCATAGTATCTAGCTTTTAAAACGAAAATTTAAAGAAATCATAATTTAACTACTTTTTGCAAAGTTTGCGAAATAATACATTCGAACTAATTTTTATCATAGTTTCTAATCCTTAAAAGGAAAACTACATTTTATCTTTTAATTTCGAAAATAGGACGCTAATTTACCAGACATTTATATTAATTTTCTTTGAATAGCCTATTATTTCGCTTGTTTGCAAATATCCTTTAAAATTATTTTTAACCGAAACACGGGTGTCTAACAGCATTTTTAAAATCGTGTTATTGTAAGCGACATAAATAAAAAAAAAAAATAAAGAGGCCAGGACAGTTCCGAATGGAAACATTTGCCTTTAAATTGTACCAACACTGGGGAATTCATTATATGAACATATTGTTGTAGTCTGAAATAAAAGAATGTTATATACAAAGACGATTACATTGGAAAAATAGAAAATACTACATTGATTGTCAAAAATATGAAATATCGTCCTGAATTATATAGAGAAAAACAAAGTGTCTTTATCGTTTGTTGGTCTCAAACTACATTTTAAAAACGGTAGAAAAATGATAAAAATACCAGCTCTATTAACGTCATTAAGACACTACGAATTTGGTGCGACCGAAGTGTTAGTTTACCCTCGACCTATAGTAAATTACCAGCCGATTAGGGTTGAAACGACAGGGCGGTGTTAGCTAAGTTCTGTTTGCACCTATTCACATAAATACGGTCGATGTTACTACAGGGTTGGGCTCTCTTAACTCTCTCAAAATCTGCAACATTAGGTAACTCTGAAGATGAGGGGTAGTACGCTGGTACTGATCCGGCCCTACCTCACTAGGATTGATTACCTACAATAATTTCCCTGCCTCAACATACAGGTTACTCGTCGGTATTGATCCGGCCGTATCTCAGTAAGGGCACCTAGAAATTATCTCTGATACTTAAAAAGAGAGAGAGCTCAAACTTGAGTATATCAAAGTACAAATATCTGAAATTGTACATATTTGATGGCAAACGGCCTGTTGCCGATTTTACTGAGCGGGACCCCAAAGAGCTGCCAGTGATTTTAAGATGTATAAAAAAAGCGAATTGATTTTAAACCTTATCATTCTGCTAAATTACTTTCTACAAGATAAATTATTTCAATTGTTACCCCTATATGTTGCGAAGTGGTTGTTTAAGGCGATTATTATTAAAAACGGTTTTGCATAATGTTTTACTCAAATATGTGATATGAATTGTTTACTATATTATTACTAGTTATTAATAAACGAATATATCGAAAACAAAAAATAGAAAACTTTTTACTATAATAATGTATGCCAATCAAGTTATTTCCTGACTTGAGATTTTGTTAATGTCGCATATTTTAAATACTATACTATTAATACCTCTTGTAAAATTACATTTAAATAATTTATTCCTTAAAGTTTAAATTTCTATTTCCTTATATTATTATGTTATGGGTTTATATTATTAATATTCATATGAAACAAACCTCATAAAATTGTAAAAATTTTTTTTATACAATATTCATAAATAAAAATAAAATTTTCAAAAACTCACATATAATTTTAAAGAGTATACATTCTTTTTCTGTCGGATTCCCAATAATTATAAACCATTGAATAGAGTTACAGCAAATAATTAGCTTATACATACATATATTTAATTTCTTCATTAGTAAAATCTTTAAATACGATTATCTTCAAGGAACTATTTTCTTTATTGTATGGTTTTCACTCAAACTCCTCCGTATATGATTCACAATAAGTCTTTTCAAAAAAATAATTTTTCACAAATCAAATACTTAAATTTTCTCCACCATTATGAACAAGAAAATGTTTCTTTAAATTGCTGTTGTTGGAAAATGATTTTGTACAAATAGAGCATTTAAAATTTTTTTTCACCGCTATGAACAACTAAATGCTCCTTTAAACTATTTTTCTGAGAAAACAATTTTTTAACAAATGGAACATTCAAATTTTTTTTCACCGGTGTGAACAATTAAATGCTGGTTTAAATTGCATTTTTGAGAAAATGCTTTTTTACAAAAAGAGCACTTAAATTTTTTTTCACTACAATGTACAACAAGTACATGTTGATTTAAATGATTTTTATAAAAAAATGATATTTTACAGATTGAACACTTAAAAGTTTTTTCACCAGTATGAATCATGTCTCTTTAAATTATTTTATTGAGAAAATGATTTTTCACAAACAAAACACTTGTACTTCTTTTCATCAACCCTTAATGTAAACTCGCATTCTTTGTTGGTTTGAAGAAAATCTTCTTCTATCGAATCGTTTTCAGATTTTAACACAATTTCTTCCTTTACCTTTAGTTCAAGTTTAAATTGGCTACAAACATTATTCGACACCATTTCATCTTCATTTTCGTCCTTAATAATTAATTCCTCTTGTTTGATTTCATAAATATAATTATCGCTGATTAAATATTTTTCTTCGTTGCTTTGCATCATCTTTATTTATTTTAAAAACACAACATGTTATACATTTAACCTTACTTTCTTCTTTTTAATATATTTTTGCAAACAACTTGGTACATCTTCTTTTTTTTTAATGAGCCTTATCCTTGAGGATATTTACTCGAATTCTTTGATGGAATATATGTGTTTCTGTAAATATATTAAGCTTCTTCTTTTCATCAATTTTAGGCAACAAATTGTGTCAAGTAAATATGGAACATGTGTATTTAAATTATTTAATTTTTTTACTAACGATATGGTTAATTTTTTTTAATTTTGAATCATTGGTGGGGTTCTCAATTACCCTATTTCACTGCCCCTAAAATATATAAAGCGCTTTTTCCAAAAAGATCATTTTAAAAGAAATAAGATAGGCAACACTTCATACCTCTGAAGTATTTCTAAACGATGAATGGGTTCAACAGCCCATATTTTTTAAATTATTAAATGTTAAATAGGAGTGAAGTCGGAAATCTCTTTCGTTTTTTTACATTATGCACGTAAAGCACCGTAGCTAATTGATCTTTTCGGAGGCAACGCTTAATATAATTACAGAAACACATCTATTCTATCAACGAATTCTGAGTAAATATCCTCAAGGGCTCATTAAAAAAAAGAAGATGGGTCAATTATTTAAAAGAATGTATTAAAAAAGAAGAAAGTAAGGTTTAAATGAATCACATGTTTTTTTATAAATATATATAGATAATGCAAAGCAACGAAGAAAAATATTTAATCAGCGATAATTATATTTCTGATATTAAACAAGAGGAATTAATTATTAAGGAAGAACATGGAGATGAAATAGCGTCGAATAATGGTTGTGGCAAATTAAAAATTGAACTAGAAATAAAGGACGAAATTGTGTTAAAATCAGAAAACGACCCTATAGACGATTTTCTTCATACCAGCAAAGAAGAATGCGAGTTTACATTAAGGGTTGATGAAAAGAAGTACAAGTGTTTTGTTTGTGAAAAATCATTTTCTCGAAATGGTCATTTAAACAGACATTTACGTGTTCATACTGGTGAAAAACGATTTGAGTGTTCAATCTGTAAAAAATCGTTTTCTCATAAAAATCATTTAAATCAACATGTACTTGTTGTACATTATGGTGAAAAAAAATTTAGGTGTTCCTTTTGTAAAAAAACATTTTCTCAAAAATGCAATTTAAAACAGCACTTAATTATTCACAGTGGTGAAAAAAAATTTGAATGTTCCATTTGTAAAAAATCGTTTTCTCAGAAAACTAATTTAAACCAGCATTTAGTTGTTCATAGTGGTGAAAAAAAATTTAAATGTACTATTTGTAAAAAATCATTTTCCCAAAAAGGTACTTTAAGCAATCATTTTCTTGTACATACTGGTGAAAAACAATTCAAGTGTTTGATCTGTAAAAAATCCTTTTCTCTAAACAGCAATTTAAACAGGCATTTACTTGTTCATAATAATGAGAAAGATATTTAAGTGTTCCATTTGTAAAAAATTATATTTTCAAAAAAGATCAATTAAACGAGCATTTATTTATTCATAGTATGACAAAAATGTATTTTTGACGTGTGAAAAATGATTTTGACGAAAAAACTATTAGTGTATCATATATCGAGGGGTTTGAAAGAGAATCTGGTAACTAAGAAAATAGTTGATTCAAAAAAATCGCATTTAAAGATTTTACTAACTGAAAAACATGATATGGTTTACCAGCCGTTTGTAAAAGCTAATCTGGAAAGAATTTTATACTGAATTAATATGCAGTAATCATAATTGCCAGTAAAACATGAAGTTTGAATGGAGGTGAATTAAAATACTTAACATTCTCAATTTTTACACATGTATTGTTTTCGTCGGAGACCCTCGATATATTAGTGCACAATATATAAAAAAATTGTTCAAAAACATTCAAACAAGCATTTAGGCATTTAAAATGGTAAAAAAATATATTGTAAAATATTTTAAATTCTTTTATAGCTAAGTAATACTACATATTTAAGTAAAACACTATGCAAAACTTCTTTTTTTTATAGAAACCGCTTTAAACAATTACATGAATGAAACAATAAATAAACAACTGTTCGCAACTCTATCGAATCAAAAAAATTAGCCAAATATCACATAATAATATATGTTTCTTATTAGGATCTATTACTGAAATTTAACATGTTACTGTTTTGAATTTCATTTTGCAATTAACTAATGATACAATAGTTCAGTTTGAAGAGCAAATACCTTTTCACTCAGCACTTAGGTATATCTAGATTTTATAAACATTGCTGTAATAGTAAAATTAAATACATATTTTTACTATACAGTGAGTTAACTAAATTTTAACTTATTAAAAGTTAAGTTTATAGAAATTCTAAATTGATGTGTTAATGTTTAGCTTGCACAGATGAATATAAAGGCTTTATTTTTTAGACCTTCAGAATATCTGTAGATAAAATAAAGCAACTATAATAATAAATAAATAAATAAATATATACATATATATTGTAATAGTACTGCACCCAGAATAAAATTAAAAGAGCGAAACAACTTCCTGGTCCAAATAGGAATTTAGGTATATTATTTTAATATAAACTTTTGTCAATAATCGATTAAGTTTTGACATAAAAATAACTGCAAACATTTACTAAAAGACATAAAATAAGAGGTTCCATTATTTTTAATCAAAATTTTTACACTACTCCATTATGTTTCGTGTAGACTCATATATCACAATCACTGTAGAAGCTTTTAATTTAACACACCGTGTAATTTAGCTTCATCTCCTCTATAATATCCCGTCTACTTCCTGGGGTGCGGTTAATATTTCATAAAAAGGTATTGTTTCCGAAAAATTCGATTTAGTGCAAGCTTAATTGATATAAATGGTCTTCTTTGATGCAAATTGCTCGATAACGTGTGAAAAGGAAGTGAGTGTAAAATATCCGAGAGTGTATCATTAATTAATTTCTTTAATCTAAATTTCCTAACACTTTTCATTTACTAACAACTTTCACTTTATACTCCGCCCTCAAATTTTCTCAAAGAAATTAAAGAACATCAACAAGTTTATTTTTTGCTACAACAAATGTTATTATGAATGTACCAATGTCAGTACTAAATAATAAACTATAATATCATAATGCTTAGTAATTACATTATAATGTTCTGAAAATATTTCAAATAATCTAAGGCTGTACTGGTAATATTAATAAAATTTGCTTTTAAACAATTCTTGTTATTATGATTATCTAATAACTAACTGATAACAAATCAATTTATAGATTGCATTAACTTATATAGTGAGTAACGATTGATTCAAAGTTAGTTCAGTTTTATCAATTCTTATTGTTTATCTGTTTCAATTGTTGCACTGTTTTGCCTATATTGTGAGCAATTTCGTTATTTGGTCTTCCATATTTTTTCTCGGTCCTCGCTTTTTTCTTTTTCCATACTTCTTGTTATGTTTTTGCTTCTGTTGGTATTTCTTTGCTAGTATTGTTCTTTTGACATAATAGTACTTAAATTGTTGGTACCGTTTAATTCCTCCATATAATACGTTTTTTCGCGATATACTAGCAAAATATTTATAACAAAGCTCTTAGATAAAATGTATGCTCGAAATTTAACGAAATTAATTCTAATTAACAAAAGCTGTGGCTGATCCGGTGTGACTTTTTGATATGCAGTAGTTACATTATCTCCGGCACGGTCTAGTTATAATAGAAATTATAATCCCGAGAAACTTTAATGTCATTTCGAGAACGCCATTAGAAGCCACAACTTTATGAAAATAAGCTTCTAGACTATATCTAAACAAGGTAATGGATATGTTTACCCCGAGCGAAACTAATTATGCTCACAACCACTCTGTTGCCTCTAAAAGTATAGGATGCTTGCTATGTCAATTAAAACTTGGTCTGTAATGTTGTTTTATCAATTATATCCGAGAGTCGGTATTCTATGGCCTGCATAATTAATCACCGATCTAAAACTTTGGACGCCACTGCCGCGAAGGGACCTAATTTCGAATGTGTGTACGAATTTTCAATTAAATAAAATAGGGAACTTTAATGGCAGGCGTACTTTGTTTAATAATTTTATATATATATATATATATTATATATTATTTCTCTGTAATTAATACTCCTTAAATGAACTCTTTTAGAAACAGCCAAAAGAAAAAATCGAGTGGTGTAAGATCCGGAGATCGTTGTGGCCATTCGATTTCACCTCTTCTCCCAATCCAACGGTTTGGAAACGTGCGACTTAAGAAGTCTCGGACTGCTCGGCTAAAATGTGGAGGAGCACCAACTTGTTGGAACCACTTATTGTCAATACCATTAGGGCATTCGGCACGAACACTTGGAACCACTTGATTTTCCAACGGTTCTAGATATCTACTAACTAAGCTACTAAGAAATTAAATAGAAATCAAGCAACAAACCATTTAGAAAGGAAAAACAAGTATATACAATAAATAGAACGAAAGACAGTAGTTTCTAAAAAAAATAGCTCCAGGGTTATACCAGATCACTGGAGACATTTTAAAACATTTACTTAAAAAGCTTTGGTTAAAATATCCCTGGACTCTGGAAGATTTATTGTAATATCGAATCCAGAAAAAAACACCGATTCTCTGTTGAATCACGTTGAAGGTATTCGAAAGACTTCTACTCAACTGATTAAAACCATTAATAGAAAATACAAAGTTGATTTCAAAATTCACCAGTTTGGATTGAGAAATCATCACTCAATCTTGGATCCAGCATACGGAATCATTAATTGAAAATCGCTAAAAAAATACTTGTGCTACCAATTTTCTTAATATAACGCCAAGCATTTGGTAAGGTCTGGTATGAATGCTTAAACCACAATATGAAACCACTCTATATCTTAGTCTTATGTGACAAGATGTTAAAACTGGAGTGCCATAAGGAAGTGTTCTATGGCCAAGTCTGTACTTACTGTTGTGGTGTACTGGTGACATCTAGAATTTTCTAAAAAATTCGAAAAAACAAGAAGTATGAAGAAAGTGATAAAGGGAATAGCGAGCAAAATAGAGTCATTGTTATTCGTGTTAATTTGTACTTTTAGAAGGTAGTTGTGTTAAATAAACTTATTTAAACCACACGAGCGTTGTAATATTTTAAATTTAAATTACATGCTGAGCGCCAAAATATTAAAATAAGGTGAAACTCGACAGGGGTTGCAATTTAAAAAGCTCCCTAGTGCATGAAACTTTTAAACCATCCAAAAATGTAGTTTTATGGGCCTTGAGTGATCTCCAATTTTTTATATTCTTTTTAGAAACTTATGGCTCCGTCCCGCGACTTTTGGGAAACCCTGTATATATTCCAAACATAGTAATCAGAACAACTGAAGACATTAGTGAATGGCCCTTAGTATCGATAAGTACCTAGTTTTAAGAATTATAACAAACAAATTCTGGTCGATCTTAAGATCAGTTCACACTATCTTAGTGCTAAAAAAAATAGATGAAAGGAAAAAACAGTTTCGGTTTAACCAAACTTCTATCAGTTTTATGAATTTAATTGAAGAAGGAAACTGCGAATAAAAAAAATACTTGCAGAACTTTGAGTTTATTAGATAAATCAGTCGGGAAAATGGAGACTGCGCTTGCGGCAGCGATTTTCCTGCGACCTCCTTCTACAAATAAAGCATATTTCAGTTTTCAGTCGACGTCCTGAAACGGCTGCAGGACGATCGGGATCCTGAGCGGTCGAGTTGGGTTTGTCACGCCCACAACATCGCGATTTTCGCCGGGTTCTCAGAACAAAGTTTTTTTTGGAAGAGGAACAGACGAAAGGTTGGTTTTTAACTAAATTTTATTGGTAGCCTTTAACTGATTAGTCGGTACATGAAAATCTAATTTTATTTATGCAGGAAATTTGGAAGAAGGTTTCTTTTCTTCCATTCTTTCGTTTTTAATGAGTCTCTTTCCGAAAAATATACATGGAAATGTGGAACATTGAGAGTTTAAGGAATATTAATTGGTGTATGTATTGGATTTTGTAAAGAAAACGCTTCTGTAAAATATTCATGATTTTATATA
This sequence comes from Hermaeophaga mercurialis, assembly GCA_951812935.1. NCBI lineage: Eukaryota > Metazoa > Arthropoda > Insecta > Coleoptera > Chrysomelidae > Hermaeophaga > Hermaeophaga mercurialis. The sequence goes on along the minus strand of OX638358.1, from coordinate 1,192,256 downwards.
CATAAAGTATGGAATACATTGATTTTAAGCTAACCAAACAATTTTGAGGAAAAATCCTGAGACAAGTCGGTTTTTGATTTTAATTTATACACCCTGTATAAACCTTTTGTGAGTAACGATGTCATCGACAATTTTTATTTTTTTAGATTGCAAATTTCAAGTACATCATAACGAAATAATACAACAGTAACAATAAATTTCCACACAATAAATAAATAGAATTCCTGCTGAACTTTATTATTGGTTTCCTGCGAAATGTTATTTATTTCTTGCCTTATTCTATGTTATAAATCATTTGTCGTCGGGTTCACTTTTATATGCAACATTTTTTAGATGGCCCCACAAAAAGAAATCTAATGGCGTGAAATCCGGTGCCCTTGGTGGCCACTCAATGGGTCCTCGTCTACCGATCCACTTATTGGGGAAATTGTCGATGACATCGTTACTCATAAATGGTTTACCCTGTATATTTAATTGTTATGCAAAAATACTATAAACTAAAATCAAAAACCGACCTGTCTCAGGATTTTCCCTCAAAATTGTTTGTTTAGCTTAAAAGGAATCAATTCCATACTTTATGTACACACTGTATATTTGAAGTGTAGTAAGAGCGCGATCAGAAACATGAAACCATTTATATGAAACAATATTATTTTTAATAAAAATCGTATTTACTCCTCAAGTTTGAATAAAAACAAACTCTCTTTCGTTAAGTTTTAATAAAAAAAATGGATTTTTTTAACGAACATTTTAATATTTTCATTAAATTTTAATGAAAATTGAATATTTTTTTTTAAATAATGGTCGAAATGAAACATTTTTTAATAAAAATTGTACTTCTTCGTCAAAATTGAATAAAAACAAACTCTTTTTCGTTAAATTTTAATAAGAAAATGAACTTTTTTTAATGAAAATTTTAATATTTTCATTATAGTTTAATGAAAATTGAATATTTATCGAAATAAATCTATTTGATGTAAAAATTGTACTTTTTACTTAAATCTGAATTAAAACAAACTCTTTTTCATTAAATTTTAATAAAAAAATTAACTATTTTAATGAAAATTCGTAATTTTTTCATAAAATTTTAAAGAAAAACACTTTTTCTTAAAGATTGGTCGAAATTAAACCTTTTTTAGTAAAAATTATATATAAAAATTCACTAGTTTAAGCCTTTCCTTTTGCTTTTAAGTAGATTTATTCTCATATTTTTTACTCGATTCATTTTCTATTGTTAAAAATTAAAAACAATCATTTTTACCATGCGCCTTATTAACTGGCAACCGATAATACTCGTATGTATGTCACACCCCACCCTCTAATAGAACCCATTTATGATGAAATAAAATTTAATTGAAACAAACAAATCAATCAAAAGAAGTAAATTCAAAAAAATCCCTTTTGCCAAAAACAGTTAAACGTCATACGTCATTGGTCCAAAAAATACTGACAATTTAAAATGTAGCCAACTTCACACAAAACAATCAAGGCTCTTTCTCTTTGAAGCTTAAACCGTTGCACAGTAAAAAATTCTCAATTCTAAAATAAAGTGAATCGTGCCACATCCACATAAAAAGTTCAAATATTTCTTATTGTAAAAATCGGTGTGTGATATTGTGCAACGAACCAGTTTGAATAAAAACCGTTAAAACCGATATGATGCTCTTGAGGGGCGCTTATGTCGTAGTTAAACTTCCCCCACTGTCGGGGGACCCCGAACGGGGATGATCGGACCCACTAAAATCCCCTGAACTCGCTCCGCCCCCGCCACTGTAATCGTCTCGTATTTATATTAAATAATGTTTATATTCTTGAAAAGTAAACTCGCGTACAGAAAGTATCATGCACTTTTAATAATTAAATTAACACGTCCGTGAACTATTGAACCGGTTAACTAACTAAATCTAATGCCCTTTTCGTATGTGACAACTGAGCGAACTGAAAATATCTTTAGCCCTATTTCAGTTTTAGCTCCATTTGAATAAATAATTGATTTTCGAAATATAAATTATTCATGGTGGTCACGATGCGCCTGAAGCTTCTTCCATTTTCTAAGCGAATTCGGCTGAACAGTTTAATTGCCTTTTGATAAAGTTGAACTTCCTGAAAATTCGACGGTAACTGATATTAGCATAAGGTTAAATATTTACATGCAAAATATACGAAAAGGAAATTCTCGGATGAAATAGACGAGGGACTGAATGTAAATTATAATAAGGATTATATCGGTTGATTACTTAAGCTTTCGTAGAACACTTAATTAATATCTTTAGATTGTTAGCACATTAGTACATAAATATATGACGAAATAATAAATAACTTTGTTTGGGAATTTAATTTAATAAATTAACCTAACCTAATCTAATCTAATCTAATCTAACTTAACCTAACCTAACCTAACTTAACTTAACCTAACCAAACCTAACCTAACATAACCTGACCTAACCTAACCTAACCTAACCTAACCTAACCTAACCTTTTTTTTTTTTTTTTTTTTTGAAGAGGTGGAATATAGCCTGACCCTGGGAATGGTACCCAGGAGTGTGGGACTCCTTGGTTATTAGCCAAGTGTACCCACTAAAACCACCTCTATCACACACCCGTCCTTTGGAGCCCCCGGAACCACCTATAGGCATAACGTCAGGGGCACCGACCCATTACACCATTCAGATTCGACTATGCGAATTCGTCGCGGTCCTTTACTGCCTTCTCTATATAGTTCTCAATCACTCTCCATTCAGTCTCCCCTTTCATCATAATTCTCATCACACTTCTTGCGTTAACCTCCTCTCCCACTACCTGCTCCACCCTAGCCTTCTCATTTATCCATCACTCGCACTCCAGGACTGCATGTTCTGCCGTGTCACGCGCACCACAGCTCGTACAGTCCTCCACATCTCTCTTCCCTATTCTCTTCAAGTACACTCCGAAAGCCCCGTGACCGCTCAAGAATTGACTCAAGCAGTACGTGGCTCTCCGATGTCGGCACTTCATCCACTCCCTCACATCCGGGATCAAAGTCCTCGTCCACTCCGCTACCCCTTCTATCCGTCTCCATCTTAACTGCCATTCGTCCAGGCTCTCTTCCCTTGCCTCTCTCTTCCCTTGCCCGTCATACATTCTTGCTCTCTCCCTCGCCAGTATATCCACCGGTACGACCCCGGCCAGGACGAAAATCGCTTCCGCCGACACGGTCCTGTAACCCCTGGCGATTCGGAGGGCCATTCTCCTTTGCACACTTCTCAACATACTCGTATGTTTCTCCATCCTCAGGACCGGGAGCCACACCGGTGCTGCGTACAGCAACACGGAGTTCACCACTCCCCCCAGTATGGCCCTCTTCCCCCAGGACGGGCCGTTCACGTTTGGCATGAGGCGGGTCAGAGCGGCCCCCAAAAGCTCAGCTTTGGTGACGGCCCTCCTGATATGCTCACTGAAAGTAAGCATATCGTCAAGCCATACACCCAAATACTTCACAGCCTTCGTTGGGCGCACCCTTTCACCGCCCATGTCGAACTCTATACCCCTTTTGTTCCTTTTTCCGGCTATGATCACACACTCGGTCTTACTCGCTGCTAACTCCAACCCATTCTTCCTCATCCATCTTCCTATTACACTTAACGCCCTCTCCGTCCTCCTGATTAGGTCATGCTTATCTCGCGACCTCACCACAAGAGCGAGGTCGTCAGCATATGCCACTGTAAAGCATTCATCCGGCAGGGGCAACCGAAGTACCGGGTCATACAGTACCCCCCACAATGTTGGTCCGAGGACCGACCCCTGTGGGACGCCCTGCGAAACCCTTATCCAGTCGTTCCCCACTTGCAATACCCTATCACTCAAGTAGCTCTCTGTCAGATTTATTATGTATTGATTCACACCCGCCCTTTTCATATTCTCTACAATCACACTCCACCTTGCCGTGTTGAACGCGTTTTTCACATCCAACAACACCAAGGCGACCCACTTATCTCTCCTCTCTTCAGCCTTTCCCACAACAAACTTCACCGCGTCCGTGGTGGATCTGCCCTTTCGGAAGCCGAACTGCCTTTCGGACAGTCCCCCCACGGCCTCCAGTTCCGCATTCAATCTCTCTCTAATCATACATTCGTACAGCTTTCCGATCGCCCCCAGGAGGCAGATCGGCCTGTACTTCCCACTCTCTCCCTTGGGGATTAGGCAGAGGCCAGCCCTCTTCCACTCCCTGGGGAACTTTTGTTCCGCAAGCAGCCGGTTGAAGACCCTCACTACCGTGTGCGGATAAGATCCTGCCAGGAGCTTCACAGTCACCTTTAGTTCATCCTCGGAGAAGTACTCGAACCGGTCTGTGGGCGGTCCTCGTTCAACGCCGTCTGCAACCCATGGGAACAGGTCCCGGGCAACGTCAAAGGCCTCTTTTTCCCCCGGTCGTCCGCCACCTCTCCCGCCACTTTTCACTCTGCTGGTTACTATCTTATACCCCAGCCCCCACACATCATCTTCTACTTCCTCTATCAGCTCTTTCCACTTTTGCCTCTTGTTACATGCAATCAGCCTCTTGTAGGACCGCCGCGCCTCCTCGTACTCCACTTGTAGGTCTTCACACGGGATGCGTCTGCTGTGTGCCCTCGTCATCCTCCTCCGAAGTGAAGTGCAAACTTTTCTTTTTTCGGCTACCTCGGCGGTCCACCAATACGGCATCTCGCTCCTTTCGCTCTGGAGGTTCCGTCTCTGGTCGCCCAGATCCTGAGCCTCCCTCACTATCCTGGTCAGGGTTCGGTAGCTCTCTACCTCCCCCGTTCCCATCCATTCCAAAGCTGCCTTTATTGTTTTCTCGTCCAGCAGCCTTCCTTTCATTTCTACTCTCATCCTTGTTCTTGTACTACTTTCTATCGCTACCTCAAACATAATATGCCTGTGCAGGCTCAGAGACTCTTCCTCGCTCACCATCCAGTTCTTAACAGTGGCGGATACCCCCCTCGAGGAGAGGGTCACATCTATAAAGGATGCGCTAGCTCCCCGCACGAAAGTGGGTAATCCGCCTCTGTTTTCCACATTCATCCCCGTCTGTGCTATCCATTCCTCCCAATATTTTCCCTTCATGTCAGTCACCGGCGACCCCCACAGCGCCGATTTGGCGTTGAAATCGCCCATGACTAAACATTTTGATTTATGCCTTGCCACGTCCATGATGGTATCGACTGACCTCTCGTACTCCTGTCGGGTAACATTTGGAGAAATGTAACACCCAATCACACCTAACCTAACCTAACCTAACCTAACCTAACCTAACCTAACCTAACCTAACCTAACCTAACCTAACCTAACCTAACCTAACCTAACCTAACCTAACCTAACCTAACCTAACCTAACCTAACCTAACCTAACCTAACCTAACCTAACCTGGTGGTGATTCCTACATGATGTGTAAAAAGGGAAATATTTGCGATAATAATTTCACAACAAAATCATAAATCAATAATACAAGGGAATAAATATCCTTTATCTTAAATATTATTGTTTCAGCTGAATTATGTTTAGTCAGTTTCGACGAAACGAACGTCTATGAAACCAAGAAAAAGCTAGCCCAAGAGAGAAGAGAACAACAACACAAGAAATTTTTGCTAAACAAACTAATTGAGTAGCATCGATTAGTGTAGATGTTCTTGTAATGGTTGAGAAATAACCATCGAGTTCCACGGATGGTTCCGGGATTGTTCTCGCCGAGAATTTCGGCCGCCGGGGGAATTCTCATGATGCTGCTGGTTAATTGCGGTAAGTTAAGTTAATTTGGAGTCAAAAACAACCACCAAATCTTTAACGGTAAAATCGTATGACAACACTCAAGTTATACGAAAAGACAATAAAATATTTTTCCTTGTGTAAGTAACAAATTATTAACTAAACACCAACTAAATAACTCGTCCGAGTCACTCTGAAGCTGTTCACAGTCTGTTAAATGGAATATTCAAGAATTAAAAAACAACAAAAAGAGAAGAGGGCCCAAGTTTGAGCCCCGTGGTACACCGGAAGATGAAGTATAGGTACTAGATCTATGATATAAAATACAAACTGTAACTTGTGATCTAAAGAATTGGATAACATCAATACAGAATCCAAACTGGCTCAATTTTCCCAACAAGATGCCATGATCTATCCTGGACCATCTCAAATACTTCAGCAAAGTTTGACCTAACTCACTTTTTTTTATTTAAAAAAATGTAGCAACATTTTTAATGAACAGGAATTTATTCTAAACATAAAATAAATGTGTGTTTTTAACCTGCGAGGTTTCATTGTAAATGAGCAGCAACTTTGAAAATAGAACGCTTTAATTATAACTAAAAGCCTGTAGAAAATGAAGTTCGCGGTTTTCTCCATTAAAACCAATTTAACCGGTAATGCAGAATTAATAATTTCCCCTTTGTTGTGAAAACAATGTTTGCGGCTTTGAATTTATAAATAAGTCTGGTGCAAATAGTGGCAACCTTGTTTTGGTTCCTGAATGGTTTAAGTTACAATAACAAATTTTGAAAAAAATATATTAAACAGTCATCATTTTTGCTAACTTCAAAATTTATTTTAATTGTTTTTTTAGTACGCTTTTAAAAACTGTATTTATTTATTTATTTATTAGAAGAATAGTACAAGAGCAAATTAAAGCATCAAAAAAACATAAAGGCAAATTAAAGAATCCGAAGGTAACTTTCAAAGAAAACAATTGAAGAATTCAGAAAAGAAGAGATAAAATTAGACATAACAATTATGCAATAGAATTTAATTTACAAGAAAATAATTTTAGAAAGCAGAGTATATTAAAGATTAGAACAACAAAAGAAGAAAATAGATACTGAAATAGAGGTTATTAAAAAATAGGTTAATCTACAGAAGAAAAATTTGGAAATAGAGGGAGTACAAAGAACATACACAATCTTCCATATCTGGTCTACTGATATGGAAGATGAGGAACCCATTCCACCATCTCCTTCATACGCTGATACATTCTTCCCTCAAGATATCACCTCAGGGGCTAAATGGGGTGATAAAACCTGTCCCACCTTTTGTTGTCTTGGGTTATCGTCCAGCGCTTTTCTCCCTCGGTCTTCCCTCGTTGTCACTTTTCCTCACTTGGTTGTATCCTCTTCCTAGCGGTGTGTGTTGGTTTCTCGCGTCTTTGTTGGTTCTCCTTTCATCTTATTGGTCTTGGTCCTGTTCTTCGTCCTCTTCTATTCGCTCTGGTGTAGTCCACTAGTTCCCTTAGTTCCTGGTTTGGATGGTTTTGAAACTCCTCGAAGAGGTTTCTCGCTCCGATACATTCTTCCTTCAAGATATCACCCGAGGGGCTAAATGGGGTGATAAAACCTGTCCCACCTTTTGTTGTCTTGGGGTATCGTCCAGCGCTTTTCTCCCTTGTTATCATTTTTCTTTTCTTGGCTGTATCCTCTTCTCAGCGGTGTGTATTGGTTCCTCGCGACTTTGTTGGTTCTCCTTTCATCTTATTGGTCTTGGTCCTGTTCTTCCTTCTCTTCTATTCGCTCTGGCGTAGTCCGCTAGTTCCCTTAGTTCCTGGTTTGGATGGTTTTGCAACTCTTCGAAGAGCTTACTCGCTCTGATACATTCGTCCACACTATTCCTTCAAGATATCACCCGAGGGGCTAAATGGGGTGATAAAACCTGTCCCTCCCACCTTTTGTTGTCTTGGGGTATCGTCCAGCGCTTTTCTCCCTTGTTATCATTTTTCTTTTCTTGGCTGTATCCTCTTCTCAGCGGTGTGTATTGGTTCCTCGCGACTTTGTTGGTTCTCCTTTCATATTATTGGTCTTGGTCCACACTATTCCTTCAAGATATCACCTCAGGGGCTAAATGGGGTGATAAAACCTGTCCCACCTTTTGTTGTCTTGGGGTATCGTCCAGCGCTTTTCTCCCTCGGTCTTCCCTCGTTGTCACTTTTCTTCACTTGGTTGTATCCTCTTCCTAACGGTATGGGTTGGTTCCTCGCGTCTTTGTTGGTTTTCTTTTCATCTTATTGATCTTGGTCCTGTTTTTCGTCCTCTTAGGGCGATGTTTTGTTGTCTCCGTAGTTTTTCCTTGTGAGTCAATCGAGATGATCATGGAACGTATCAGCAGCAAACTTGGTCCTCAGGTTCAGCTCACTACGTCTTTCTATTAGACAGTTCATCTTGGTTTTTGCCTACTTCACTTTCTCTACATGTTGTTGGAACCTCAGTTTCTTATCCATCGTTACACCATGGTACTAAGCACCATCGGACCATCCAATGTCTAGCTCTATTTCCTCTTCTGGTTGGTGTTGCCTCTTCGTATGGAAAACCGCTTGGGTTTTATCTTCCACATGACAGAACAAATGCCCAAGAGTTAAGAGAACAAATAGAAACAGAGAACAGTAGATCAAATAATGCGAAGATAATAGGAACACGTGTTAACTAAAGTAACAATAAATTTGGTTTCGCTTTTCTTTACTTTTGTCCCTAATAACGTTAATAACAATTTTAGTTGCGGAATTGACTGGTCTTCGTTTAACGAAAATGAAAGTTCCGAGAGTGGCCGATCCCAGGAAAAACCTGGAATTGGATTGCGAGTTCGACATGGGCGATGAAGAATTGTACGCTGTTAAATGGTATAAGGACGACCAAGAATTTTTTAGGTAAGAAATTTATTCATTTCTCTCTCCATTCTGAACTAGAAATGGAATAACGGAAATGTGATTTCTTCTTAGGTATATGCCCCGACAAGATCCTTCGATACTTTATTTTCCCCTTTTTGGAGTGACGCCGGCCCCTCGAGAAACCTCTTGCGACAGCCGCCACTGTAAAATCGAGCTGGAAAAACTGTCGAGAAGGTTCAGTGGCGGTTCGTACCGTTGTGAAATTTCCAGCGAGGCGCCCTCGTTTAAGTTGGCATCGAGAACCCATAATGTTACTGTGGCAGGTAAAATATAATTTGTTGTAGACAATTAATGTATTTTTGAAAATGATCCTGAGGAACCATCTAAATCCAGTGGCGCGCTCGTTTTTTTGATAAAAAAATCGCCGGTTGACATTTTGTAGACTTGGACGTGGGACATTTTTGAAATTTACCATCCCCCCCATCTATTGTATTAATAAACATATTTTAATAAAAGTTGGGTCACATCTATTTAGGAGCCATCTAAATCCAGTGGCGCGCTCGTTTTTTTGATAAAAAATCGCCGGTTGACATTTTGTAAACTTGGACGTGGGACATTTTTGAAATTTACCATCCCCCCCATCTATTGTATTAATAAACATATTTTAGTAAAAGTTGGGTCACATCTATTTAGGAGCCATCTAAATCCAGTGGCGCGCTCGTTTTTTTTATAAAAAAATCGCCGGTTGACATTTTGTAAACTTGGACGTGGGACATTTTTGAAATTTACCATCCCCCCCATCTATTGTATTAATAAACATATTTTAATAAAAGTTGGGTCACATCTATTTAGGAGCCATCTAAATCCAGTGGCGCGCTCGTTTTTTTTATAAAAAAATCGCCGGTTGACATTTTGTAAACTTGGACGTGGGACATTTTTGAAATTTACCATCCCCCCCCATCTATTGTATTAATAAACATATTTTAATAAAAGTTGGGTCACATCTATTTAGGAGCCATCTAAATCCAGTGGCGCGCTCGTTTTTTTTATAAAAAAATCGCCGGTTGACATTTTGTAGACTTGGACGTGGGACATTTTTGAAATTTACCATCCCCCTATCTTTTGTATTAATAAACATATTTTAATAAAAGTTGGGTCACATCTATTTAGGAGCCATCTAAATCCAGTGGCGCGCTCGTTTTTTTGATAAAAAATCGCCGGTTGACATTTTGTAGACTTGGACGTGGGACATTTTTGAAATTTACCATCCCCCCCCATCTATTGTATTAATAAACATATTTTAATAAAAGTTGGGTCACATCTATTTAGGAGCCATCTAAATCCAGTGGCGCGCTCGTTTTTTTTATAAAAAAATCGCCGGTTGACATTTTGTAAACTTGGACGTGGGACATTTTTGAAATTTACCATCCCCCTATCTTTTGTATTAATAAACATATTTTAATAAAAGTTGGGTCACATCTATTTAGGAGCCATCTAAATCCAGTGGCGCGCTCGTTTTTTTGATAAAAAATCGCCGGTTGACATTTTGTAGACTTGGACGTGGGACATTTTTGAAATTTACCATCCCCCCCCATCTATTGTATTAATAAACATATTTTAATAAAAGTTGGGTCACATCTATTTAGGAGCCATCTAAATCCAGTGGCGCGCTCGTTTTTTTTATAAAAAAATCGCCGGTTGACATTTTGTAGACTTGGACGTGGGACATTTTTGAAATTTACCATCCCCCCCCATCTATTGTATTAATAAACATATTTTAATAAAAGTTGGGTCACATCTATTTAGGAGCCATCTAAATCCAGTGGCGCGCTCGTTTTTTTTATAAAAAAATCGCCGGTTGACATTTTGTAAACTTGGACGTGGGACATTTTTGAAATTTACCATCCCCCTATCTTTTGTATTAATAAACATATTTTAATAAAAGTTGGGTCACATCTATTTAGGAGCCATCTAAATCCAGTGGCGCGCTCGTTTTTTTGATAAAAAATCGCCGGTTGACATTTTGTAGACTTGGACGTGGGACATTTTTGAAATTTACCATCCCCCCCCATCTATTGTATTAATAAACATATTTTAATAAAAGTTGGGTCACATCTATTTAGGAGCCATCTAAATCCAGTGGCGCGCTCGTTTTTTTGATAAAAAATCGCCGGTTGACATTTTGTAGACTTGGACGTGGGACATTTTTGAAATTTACCATCCCCCCCCATCTATTGTATTAATAAACATATTTTAATAAAAGTTGGGTCACATCTATTTAGGAGCCATCTAAATCCAGTGGCGCGCTCGTTTTTTTTATAAAAAAATCGCCGGTTGACATTTTGTAAACTTGGACGTGGGACATTTTTGAAATTTACCATCCCCCTATCTTTTGTATTAATAAACATATTTTAATAAAAGTTGGGTCACATCTATTTAGGAGCCATCTAAATCCAGTGGCGCGCTCGTTTTTTTGATAAAAAATCGCCGGTTGACATTTTGTAGACTTGGACGTGGGACATTTTTGAAATTTACCATCCCCCCCCATCTATTGTATTAATAAACATATTTTAATAAAAGTTGGGTCACATCTATTTAGGAGCCATCTAAATCCAGTGGCGCGCTCGTTTTTTTTATAAAAAAATCGCCGGTTGACATTTTGTAGACTTGGACGTGGGACATTTTTGAAATTTACCATCCCCCTATCTTTTGTATTAATAAACATATTTTAATAAAAGTTGGGTCACATCTATTTAGGAGCCATCTAAATCCAGTGGCGCGCTCGTTTTTTTGATAAAAAATCGCCGGTTGACATTTTGTAGACTTGGACGTGGGACATTTTTGAAATTTACCATCCCCCCCCATCTATTGTATTAATAAACATATTTTAATAAAAGTTGGGTCACATCTATTTAGGAGCCATCTAAATCCAGTGGCGCGCTCGTTTTTTTTATAAAAAAATCGCCGGTTGACATTTTGTAAACTTGGACGTGGGACATTTTTGAAATTTACCATCCCCCCCATCTATTGTATTAATAAACATATTTTAATAAAAGTTGGGTCACATCTATTTAGGAGTCATCTAAATCCAGTGGCGCGCTCGTTTTTTTTATAAAAAAATCGCCGGTTGACATTTTGTAGACTTGGACGTGGGACATTTTTGAAATTTACCATCCCCCCCCATCTATTGTATTAATAAACATATTTTAATAAAAGTTGGGTCACATCTATTTAGGAGCCATCTAAATCCAGTGGCGCGCTCGTTTTTTTTATAAAAAAATCGCCGGTTGACATTTTGTAAACTTGGACGTGGGACATTTTTGAAATTTACCATCCCCCCCCATCTATTGTATTAATAAACATATTTTAATAAAAGTTGGGTCACATCTATTTAGGAGCCATCTAAATCCAGTGGCGCGCTCGTTTTTTTTATAAAAAAATCGCCGGTTGACATTTTGTAAACTTGGACGTGGGACATTTTTGAAATTTACCATCCCCCCCCATCTATTGTATTAATAAACATATTTTAATAAAAGTTGGGTCACATCTATTTAGGAGCCATCTAAATCCAGTGGCGCGCTCGTTTTTTTTATAAAAAAATCGCCGGTTGACATTTTGTAAACTTGGACGTGGGACATTTTTGAAATTTACCATCCCCCCCCATCTATTGTATTAATAAACATATTTTAATAAAAGTTGGGTCACATCTATTTAGGAGCCATCTAAATCCAGTGGCGCGCTCGTTTTTTTGATAAAAAATCGCCGGTTGACATTTTGTAGACTTGGACGTGGGACATTTTTGAAATTTACCATCCCCCCCCATCTATTGTATTAATAAACATATTTTAATAAAAGTTGGGTCACATCTATTTAGGAGCCATCTAAATCCAGTGGCGCGCTCGTTTTTTTTATAAAAAAATCGCCGGTTGACATTTTGTAAACTTGGACGTGGGACATTTTTGAAATTTACCATCCCCCTATCTTTTGTATTAATAAACATATTTTAATAAAAGTTGGGTCACATCTATTTAGGAGCCATCTAAATCCAGTGGCGCGCTCGTTTTTTTGATAAAAAATCGCCGGTTGACATTTTGTAGACTTGGACGTGGGACATTTTTGAAATTTACCATCCCCCCCCATCTATTGTATTAATAAACATATTTTAATAAAAGTTGGGTCACATCTATTTAGGAGCCATCTAAATCCAGTGGCGCGCTCGTTTTTTTTATAAAAAAATCGCCGGTTGACATTTTGTAGACTTGGACGTGGGACATTTTTGAAATTTACCATCCCCCCCCATCTATTGTATTAATAAACATATTTTAATAAAAGTTGGGTCACATCTATTTAGGAGCCATCTAAATCCAGTGGCGCGCTCGTTTTTTTTATAAAAAAATCGCCGGTTGACATTTTGTAAACTTGGACGTGGGACATTTTTGAAATTTACCATCCCCCTATCTTTTGTATTAATAAACATATTTTAATAAAAGTTGGGTCACATCTATTTAGGAGCCATCTAAATCCAGTGGCGCGCTCGTTTTTTTGATAAAAAATCGCCGGTTGACATTTTGTAGACTTGGACGTGGGACATTTTTGAAATTTACCATCCCCCCCCATCTATTGTATTAATAAACATATTTTAATAAAAGTTGGGTCACATCTATTTAGGAGCCATCTAAATCCAGTGGCGCGCTCGTTTTTTTTATAAAAAAATCGCCGGTTGACATTTTGTAGACTTGGACGTGGGACATTTTTGAAATTTACCATCCCCCTATCTTTTGTATTAATAAACATATTTTAATAAAAGTTGGGTCACATCTATTTAGGAGCCATCTAAATCCAGTGGCGCGCTCGTTTTTTTGATAAAAAATCGCCGGTTGACATTTTGTAGACTTGGACGTGGGACATTTTTGAAATTTACCATCCCCCCCCATCTATTGTATTAATAAACATATTTTAATAAAAGTTGGGTCACATCTATTTAGGAGCCATCTAAATCCAGTGGCGCGCTCGTTTTTTTTATAAAAAAATCGCCGGTTGACATTTTGTAAACTTGGACGTGGGACATTTTTGAAATTTACCATCCCCCCCCATCTATTGTATTAATAAACATATTTTAATAAAAGTTGGGTCACATCTATTTAGGAGCCATCTAAATCCAGTGGCGCGCTCGTTTTTTTTATAAAAAAATCGCCGGTTGACATTTTGTAAACTTGGACGTGGGACATTTTTGAAATTTACCATCCCCCCCCATCTATTGTATTAATAAACATATTTTAATAAAAGTTGGGTCACATCTATTTAGGAGCCATCTAAATCCAGAGGCGCGCTCGTTTTTTTTATAAAAAAATCGCCGGTTGACATTTTGTAGACTTGGACGTGGGACATTTTTGAAATTTACCATCCCCCTATCTTTTGTATTAATAAACATATTTTAATAAAAGTTGGGTCACATCTATTTAGGAGCCATCTAAATCCAGTGGCGCGCTCGTTTTTTTTATAAAAAAATCGCCGGTTGACATTTTGTAAACTTGGACGTGGGACATTTTTGAAATTTACCATCCCCCCCATCTATTGTATTAATAAACATATTTTAATAAAAGTTGGGTCACATCTATTTAGGAGTCATCTAAATCCAGTGGCGCGCTCGTTTTTTTTATAAAAAAATCGCCGGTTGACATTTTGTAGACTTGGACGTGGGACATTTTTGAAATTTACCATCCCCCCCCATCTATTGTATTAATAAACATATTTTAATAAAAGTTGGGTCACATCTATTTAGGAGCCATCTAAATCCAGTGGCGCGCTCGTTTTTTTTATAAAAAAATCGCCGGTTGACATTTTGTAGACTTGGACGTGGGACATTTTTGAAATTTACCATCCCCCTATCTTTTGTATTAATAAACATATTTTAATAAAAGTTGGGTCACATCTATTTAGGAGCCATCTAAATCCAGTGGCGCGCTCGTTTTTTTGATAAAAAATCGCCGGTTGACATTTTGTAGACTTGGACGTGGGACATTTTTGAAATTTACCATCCCCCCCCATCTATTGTATTAATAAACATATTTTAATAAAAGTTGGGTCACATCTATTTAGGAGCCATCTAAATCCAGTGGCGCGCTCGTTTTTTTTATAAAAAAATCGCCGGTTGACATTTTGTAAACTTGGACGTGGGACATTTTTGAAATTTACCATCCCCCCCCATCTATTGTATTAATAAACATATTTTAATAAAAGTTGGGTCACATCTATTTAGGAGCCATCTAAATCCAGTGGCGCGCTCGTTTTTTTTATAAAAAAATCGCCGGTTGACATTTTGTAAACTTGGACGTGGGACATTTTTGAAATTTACCATCCCCCCCATCTATTGTATTAATAAACATATTTTAATAAAAGTTGGGTCACATCTATTTAGGAGCCATCTAAATCCAGTGGCGCGCTCGTTTTTTTGATAAAAAATCGCCGGTTGACATTTTGTAAACTTGGACGTGGGACATTTTTGAAATTTACCATCCCCCCCATCTATTGTATTAATAAACATATTTTAATAAAAGTTGGGTCACATCTATTTAGGAGCCATCTAAATCCAGTGGCGCGCTCGTTTTTTTTATAAAAAAATCGCCGGTTGACATTTTGTAAACTTGGACGTGGGACATTTTTGAAATTTACCATCCCCCCCATCTATTGTATTAATAAACATATTTTAATAAAAGTTGGGTCACATCTATTTAGGAGCCATCTAAATCCAGTGGCGCGCTCGTTTTTTTGATAAAAAATCGCCGGTTGACATTTTGTAGACTTGGACGTGGGACATTTTTGAAATTTACCATCCCCCCCATCTATTGTATTAATAAACATATTTTAATAAAAGTTGGGTCACATCTATTTAGGAGCCATCTAAATCCAGTGGCGCGCTCGTTTTTTTGATAAAAAAATCGCCGGTTGACATTTTGTAAACTTGGACGTGGGACATTTTTGAAATTTACCATCCCCCCCATCTATTGTATTAATAAACATATTTTAATAAAAGTTGGGTCACATCTATTTAGGAGCCATCTAAATCCAGTGGCGCGCTCGTTTTTTTGATAAAAAAATCGCCGGTTGACATTTTGTAAACTTGGACGTGGGACATTTTTGAAATTTACCATCCCCCCCATCTATTGTATTAATAAACATATTTTAATAAAAGTTGGGTCACATCTATTTAGGAGCCATCTAAATCCAGTGGCGCGCTCGTTTTTTTGATAAAAAATCGCCGGTTGACATTTTGTAGACTTGGACGTGGGACATTTTTGAAATTTACCATCCCCCCCATCTATTGTATTAATAAACATATTTTAATAAAAGTTGGGTCACATCTATTTAGGAGCCATCTAAATCCAGTGGCGCGCTCGTTTTTTTTATAAAAAAATCGCCGGTTGACATTTTGTAGACTTGGACGTGGGACATTTTTGAAATTTACCATCCCCCCCCATCTATTGTATTAATAAACATATTTTAATAAAAGTTGGGTCACATCTATTTAGGAGCCATCTAAATCCAGTGGCGCGCTCGTTTTTTTGATAAAAAATCGCCGGTTGACATTTTGTAGACTTGGACGTGGGACATTTTTGAAATTTACCATCCCCCCCCATCTATTGTATTAATAAACATATTTTAATAAAAGTTGGGTCACATCTATTTAGGAGCCATCTAAATCCAGTGGCGCGCTCGTTTTTTTGATAAAAAATCGCCGGTTGACATTTTGTAGACTTGGACGTGGGACATTTTTGAAATTTACCATCCCCCCCCATCTATTGTATTAATAAACATATTTTAATAAAAGTTGGGTCACATCTATTTAGGAGCCATCTAAATCCAGTGGCGCGCTCGTTTTTTTTATAAAAAAATCGCCGGTTGACATTTTGTAAACTTGGACGTGGGACATTTTTGAAATTTACCATCCCCCTATCTATCGTATTAATAAACATATTTTAATAAAAGTTGGGTCACAACTATTTAGGAGCCATCTAAATCCAGTGGCGGGCTCGTTTTTTTGATAAAAAAATCGCCGGTTGACATTTTGTAAACTTGGACGTGGGACATTTTTGAAATTTACCATCCCCCCCATCTATTGTATTAATAAACATATTTTAATAAAAGTTGGGTCACATCTATTTAGGAGCCATCTAAATCCAGTGGCGCGCTCGTTTTTTTGATAAAAAATCGCCGGTTGACATTTTGTAGACTTGGACGTGGGACATTTTTGAAATTTACCATCCCCCCCCATCTATTGTATTAATAAACATATTTTAATAAAAGTTGGGTCACATCTATTTAGGAGCCATCTAAATCCAGTGGCGCGCTCGTTTTTTTTATAAAAAAATCGCCGGTTGACATTTTGTAGACTTGGACGTGGGACATTTTTGAAATTTACCATCCCCCCCCATCTATTGTATTAATAAACATATTTTAATAAAAGTTGGGTCACATCTATTTAGGAGCCATCTAAATCCAGTGGCGCGCTCGTTTTTTTTATAAAAAAATCGCCGGTTGACATTTTGTAAACTTGGACGTGGGACATTTTTGAAATTTACCATCCCCCTATCTATCGTATTAATAAACATATTTTAATAAAAGTTGGGTCACAACTATTTAGGAGCCATCTAAATCCAGTGGCGGGCTCGTTTTTTTGATAAAAAAATCGCCGGTTGACATTTTGTAAACTTGGACGTGGGACATTTTTGAAATTTACCATCCCCCCCATCTATTGTATTAATAAACATATTTTAATAAAAGTTGGGTCACATCTATTTAGGAGCCATCTAAATCCAGTGGCGGGCTCGTTTTTTTGATAAAAAAATCGCCGGTTGACATTTTGTAGACTTGGACGTGGGACATTTTTGAAATTTACCATCCCCCTATCTTTTGTATTAATAAACATATTTTAATAAAAGTTGGGTCACATCTATTTAGGAGCCATCTAAATCCAGTGGCGGGCTCGTTTTTTTGATAAAAAAATCGCCGGTTGACATTTTGTAAACTTGGACGTGGGACATTTTTGAAATTTACCATCCCCCCCATCTATCGTATTAATAAACATATTTTAATAAAAGTTGGGTCACAACTATTTAGGAGCCATCTAAATCCAGTGGCGGGCTCGTTTTTTTGATAAAAAAATCGCCGGTTGACATTTTGTAAACTTGGACGTGGGACATTTTTGAAATTTACCATCCCCCTATCTATCGTATTAATAAACATATTTTAATAAAAGTTGGGTCACAACTATTTAGGAGCCATCTAAATCCAGTGGCGGGCTCGTTTTTTTGATAAAAAAATCGCCGGTTGACATTTTGTAAACTTGGACGTGGGACATTTTTGAAATTTACCATCCCCCCCATCTATTGTATTAATAAACATATTTTAATAAAAGTTGGGTCACATCTATTTAGGAGCCATCTAAATCCAGTGGCGTGCTCGTGTTTTTGATAAAAACATCTATTTATTTATTAGTATTTTTTTTATTAGCTTTACCAAGAGAAGGTCCCAAAATCGAGGGATTAGCTTCGGCATACGCTGACGGTGAAATTTTGTCAGCAAATTGTACGTCAGATTTTTCGGATCCACCTCCAACTTTGAGATGGTACGTCAATGGAGAACCGGTAAGTTTTTCAAACATATTTTAAGGAAAATAACAAAAGGAAAATGGCGGAAATAAGTGTTTTAGTCTCACAGTCTATAAGAATTTATTTTTCATAGAAAAAAGGGGAACTACCGGTGGCAAAATGGACCACATTTTCAGATTCATATCACAAAAAAAAATTTGTAATTAAAAACAACAAATAATTTGGTGTAAAGTAGATGGTTTATATATAAGATTTGTAGGTAAGGATAAAGAGATTTTATTTTTTAATTAAATAAAACTGAAACCACTAAAAAGAATTTCTTTACATATTCTTATAACAATAGTTTCACCCTTTGACATTTATCAGAGAAATTTATAACGTTACCAAAGTGTGAAACAATTAACTAAGAAAAAGTTTTAGAATATCGTGAAATTTTAAGATAAATATATTTTATCTATGGATTCCAAAAAGTAAGGATAGTAACAATCGTTATAATAAAAAATTGTAACTAAATCGTAACCGTAATACAATGTACACAGAATAAAATTGACACTTTGTATTAAAATCCGAAAACAAACGAGGCAGCTTTAAGGAAAATTGAGGTCAGCTTTAAAAAAATGTTTAGAGAACTGTGATACGAATCCAAGGTAAGCTAACTTCAATAAATTGGCGAAACTAAGTAAAGTACTGTAGAAGTATTCCAAGTTCTTCATCACGACTCACTCTGTATATCCCTAGAAAATCGCCCGAAACATATTCAATTTAATTTAAATTTCGTAAATCGATTCTGTGCCGAATACATATTTCAAAACTATTTTAGAAACTGTAAAAACACAGATATTCGCTACGAATTATACAGGGTGGCCAAACTAAAACGAAACAGAGCCCTTATCAGAACTGTGTTAGTCTTTCCTTATTGCGTCTGTATATTTGTCTTTATCTGTTTCTTGAATTATTATTATTTGTTTTTGTAATCGATTCTTTAGATTTGTAAATTATCTCTGTGTTCATGGTTTTATCAGATTTGTATTGTAAACCGTCCTCCATGCTCAATTTTACTTTTTTGTGTTTGTTATTCTCAGTTTTTCCTCCTTTCTATCCCGTTTTCATTCTGAACCGTCCATTGTTATGTGTATCCCAATTTAACTGTTTTTCCTTCGCTATCTTCTTGCTTTACTTCTTTCCATTTTATTCTTGGCAAGTTAATCATTTACATAAATTTTTACATGTTCGAATTTTATTCAGAGGTTTTTATTTTTCAATATTTTCCTTCTTTACATTTTCTAACTTCATAGAATCTGTTTTTGTAATCGATTTTATTTATTGGGATAATCTACTTGGTACATTTAGTTTGAAAAAAATTACAAACATTACGTGATAATTCTTTATTTACAGAGCAATAAAATATTTGTATTAGAATTGAATTGTTATCGAGTCCTTGATTTATTTTTTCTGATTGGTAAGTAAAAATCCGCGTTATGAAATTAAAAATTCTATTTACTCTTTTATAGAAGATAATATCGTATTTATGTCCACCATATCATTATTTGTATCGATCACTCTATATAGTACGAAAAATTAAAATTAGAAATCGACCCGTTTCGGGTTTTCTTAATAACATTTTTAGTTTAGGTAATAAAATTAACCGGGCAATAGAATGGAATTGAGGCTAAACAAAAAACAATTCGAAAAGAAAATGTGCACATCAAACAGAACTGGAATTATTTGCGTCGTTCTTTTTAGGGCTTGAATGTCTGTCAAATAAATTATTTCCATTTTTCTCTCGGATGTCTCTATTTATTATTTGCTGGATGGTTTTTGTACTCGAAGGAATTCTTGCAATCGCCCTGGATTTGCCCCGGAATATCTGGGGATGGTTCTAAAGTAAATTTCGTTGTAGAAGATGGATGTACTGGGCCACACTAAAATTTATCCTATGTTTATATCTATTTGGGTATTTTTTAAGTTGATTACTAATATCTGAAAATATGTTTTTCCCTGAGCCCCAAATATAACTGTGCTAAATACTTACAAAAAATGGATTTAATTCTAGATAAAAATCTCTGTTACAATCAATCAATTGTAAATCTATGGTCAATATTACATTTTCCGCTTCTGTTCGGAAAAATTTCCAAACTGTACCTACATATAATTTCTCGGGCTTGCGACCCTAAAGTTTTATTTTTCACTTTTGTGGTCATTGTGTAAACAGATTTAGAGAAACTGTAGAAAAAAAAATGGTTCAAATGTAATAAACCATTAAAAACGAAGAAAAAATTGATGTTATAAATCATATGTTAATTATTTTCTCCCTATTACCTTATTTTACTGATTGTTTCAGAGTATACCAGTCTCAAGACCTACATACTTGGAAAGAGAAACTGATAATTTGGTTGCCCAAAGCGTAGTTTTAAAAATAATGGTCGCGAATGTGACCAAGAATTTATTGGAGATCGGATGCGAAGCTTCTATGATTGGGGTGCCTTTTGCGCCCCAATTGACACTCACCGTCGTTAGTCTAAGATCGAGCCACGAATATGGAATTGCCAATAACGAAAAATTCCAACTTTGGTAAGTAACAATTTAGAAAAAAATACAAACTTATAAAAATTGTATAAAAACAGTTGTTAAACGAGCACCGAGTCAATGAATTTGATTTAACTGACGAAACTATTGTTTTATGTAAACGTACCCTTATATTGATTTAAAACTAAAATTTTTGATTATAGATGAAATGTTAATTTAGTTTTTGCGTATTATACTATGTTTTAAGGAACTAGGAAAGAAATTTCCAAAAGTTGTAGCTGTAGATAAACATAAAATGATGTCAATGAATGATTGGTATGGATGGGCGATTTGCCACTTCCATTTTATTCTTGGCAAGTTTATCATTTACATAAATTTTTACATGTTCGAATTTTATTCAGAGGTTTTTATTTTCCAATATTTTCTTTCTTTCTTTATATTTTCTAACTTCATAGAGTAAGTTTGGAAACTGATTTTATTTATTAGGATAATCTACTTGGTACAGAGCAGTAAAATATTTGTATTAGAATTGAATTGTTATCGAGTGCTTGATTTATTTTTCTGATTGGTAAGTAAAAAATCCGCGTTTTGAAATTAAAAATTCTATTTGTCTTCCATCCATTAGCGCAGTAGTAGGGGTTTTTTCCATTAGCGTGCTGTAATAAGGTGCAGTATCCATTATAAATCATAGAAGGGGCGTCAAGATTTCGCAAAATTTGATTATCGCACCACTTCAGGAAATTGTCCTGGTTCATTTCCCCATGGTAATCGCACAATTTTATTTTCGAAAGAAATTATTGCTTCAGAACCCTCAATAAATCCATTTTAGTTGCCGACATGGAGAATAATATATCTGAAAAGAGATTTTAATTTATTACAAACATCTTATTTGCATGATTATATAAACGTTTTTCCATCAATTTTGGTGGTTTTAATACTCTTGATATAATAATTTTACTAAGAATGACCGATAGTGCCATTATGGAATATCCATGTCTCATCAAGAAACACAAATTGGTAGAGAGCTTCATCATGGGTACATTTATATGATCTCAGAAATTCCACTCTTCTCAGAGCAACATTTGGTAGTTCTATAAGTCCACGTCGTGGATTATCTTTTAACCATTTCAAACCAAGTAATCTTCTCAAGGAACTGGGACTACCATCAAACAATTCTCTATCTTTCGGATGGGACCACAAAGATTGAATATTTACACACTATTCTGAAACCATACAGGAAACACACACGTTTTTATTATAGTAACTTCAGTGATAAATATAATAATTATTTCAATCTTATTATCAAAAAGTGTATAATATAAACGTTTTATTTATTAAGTACTTACCTGTTTGATACATATCAACTTGTATTCAATATTGTTTTGTTTGTCACTCTTTACAATAACTACAATTTTTGTTTGGTGACTTTAAGGCTTCATTTAGTTTCTTTGTTTGAAATATTGCGTTTACTCTCCTTAAACTTATGTTTAGAGCAGCAGCTACACTCTACAATATTTAATATTTTTACAGTACAATTATTTTGTATTGATTATAACAATATTACCTCAAGAACAGCGTTTAATAGCAAAAGAGGCCCATTATTTTCCTATTCTTGCTCGAAATTTTGAATCAGGGAAGCCACTAGTTCCTTACACCTATTATTCAATTGCTTCGGCCTGTTTGTTGTTTTTTCATATCGCAACGTCTACGATAAGCCTTAAAAATTGGAAATTTTCACTACAAAAATCAACAAACGGCATTATAGCTAAATAATGTAAATATAACTTCACAAAATCGAAGGGACTAAGTTCTATTATAAATGATGATGATGATTATATTATAAATGTTTTATACTGATAATACTGATTATATTCCAGTAAACTTTAAACAGATAATAAGCATAAACAATTTGAACTCCTAAATACTAGTTTTTGAGCCACACTATTGCATAAAGTAAAATAATAAAACTTTTTTATTTACAGGTATAGCCCGTATTTCTACAGTGGGGCTACATTGTTAAATTCATCATATCAAGTAGAATTGTCAATTTTTCTCTGTCTAATTTTAAGGTGGACCGTAAAGTATTGAAGAGTCATAATTAAAAAAATCAAATATTATTTTTTGATAGAATTAATGTACAATTCAATCGAAATGTGTGTTAGTTTCATAAAAAAAATCGTGTACTTTAAAGATCTGTTTTATAGTTAATGTATGTCGCATTGTATGCACCATTTATTGTAAAAACACATTTCTTGTTTGTATATGTGTATTATAGATTTTTAACATAATGTTGTTTTATTTTAAACATTAAATCAAAATATTGCATTGTTACTTTTAACACACTCTTCTTCAAAACATTAGCATTAACATTAAATAATTAATTTTTCCCTTCTAAGTCTCTCCCCTTGTATCTGGTACTCCCTGTATAATGCAACAATGGAATTGAATTACTTTCCAGTAAGGCAAAAATACCAAACATTATTACGTGATTAGTTTATTTACAAAACTATAAAATATTTGTATTAGAATTGAATTGTTGTTGAGTTTTCGATTGATTTTTCTGATTAGTTTAGCCTGTGGTTGGCAAAAATCGACACGATGAAATTAAAATTTTTATTTTTCTTCATACCATTAGCGTTTTTATTTGAAGCTTCAGCGGATTCATTCTACGATCCATCGGACTGGTATGTAATTAAAATAAAAAGATATTATATTTAATTTGTTTTTCCGAAAAATTATCGAAAAAGCTGTTAACAAATTTTGGTTTTCAGGAAACTTCTGCATAAGTCGCTCAAAATTAATTTTTGGAAAATAATGAAAAAAGCTATAAACAATTTTTAATTTTCCAGAAAATAATAAATAAAACAAAATAATTTTTCTGGATGTACTGAAATAGTTTAATAAAGTGATATATATCATTTTCCTTTTAAAATCTAAAAAGAAATATAAAAAGTAGTTAAAAAGTACCATATTTCAAAACATTCAAAAAAAATGTCCAAAACTAATTTTTCTTTTAAAAACTAGAAAAAGTTATAGTCATTTAAATTTTAACTCATTTATTAAATAAAATAGAAAAAATGATAAAAAGTGGTTGGAATCTTCCATTTCTCAAAAAAAAACACTTAATATGTATCTATCGTTTTAATTTTTTTTAAATAAAACCACTAAAAATCCAATATTTAATTTTGAACTTTTTTCATACTTTGATTCGTTTTCAAGAAAAAAATAAATAAAAACTGACATATACATTAACCAGTGGGACATCATCGCGTTGTAGTTTTTTTTTTATTTCTTCTTGAAAATGAAATATTGTATTTTCTATTTCTAATGAAAAATTATTAAAAATGTATTTATATCTTAATGTAGTCACTTGACAAAAATATTAAATTAAAAAAATATATTTTGGAACAATAAGGGTTAAGTTGTCCTTCTGTTGTTTGTTGTGATTCATTTCATTTTTTTCCTTTATCCTTTATATATTTTTTAAATAATTTCGCCAATTTTTATTCTGAACCGTCCATTGTTATGTGTATCCCAATTTAACTGTTTTTCCTTCGCTATCTTCTTGCTTTACTTCTTTCCATTTTATTCTTGGTAAGTTAATCATTTACATAAATTTTTACATGCTCAAAATGTATTCAGAGATTTTTATTTTCCAATATTTTCTTTCTTTCTTTACATTTTCTAACTTCATAGAGTATGTTTTGAAACCGATTTTATTTACTGGGATAATCTACTTGGTACTTTTAGTTTGAAAAAAATTACAAACATTACGTGATAATTCTTCATTAACAGAGCAATAAAATATTTGTAATAGAATTGAATTGTTATCGAGTGCTTGATTTATTTTTCTGATTGGTAAGTAAAAATCGCGTTATGAAATTAAAAATTCGATTTGTCTTCCTTCCATTAGCGTCGTAGTAGGGGTTTTTCCCATTAACATACTATGATAAGGTGCATTATCCATTATAATCATAGAAAGGCTTCAAGATTTCGCAAAAGTTGATTATCGCACCACTTCAGGAAATTGTCCAGATTCATTTCCCCATGGTAATCGCACAATTTTATTTTCAAAAGAAATTATTGCTTCAGAACCCTCAATAAATCCATTTTCGTTGCCGACATGGAGAATAATATATCTGAAAAGAGATTTTAATTTATTACAAACATCCTATTTCATGATTATATAAACGTTTTTCCATCAATTTTGGTGGTTTTAATACTCTTGATATAATAATTTTACTAAGAATGACCGATAGTGCCATTATGGAATATCCATGTCTCATCAAGAAACACAAATTGGTATAGAGCTTCATCATGGGTACATTTATATGATCTCAGAAATTCCACTCTTCTCAGAGCAACATTTGGTAGTTCTATAAGTCCACGTCGTGGATTATCTTTTAACCATTTCAAACCAAGTAATCTTCTCAAGGAACTGGGACTACCATCAATCAATTCTCTATCTTTCAGATGGGACCACAAATATTGAATATTTACACACTACTCTGAAACCATACAGGAAACACACAACAAATATTTTGATAAATTATAAAATGTCTTTTTTAGGTTCACGGAAGTTGTAGGAAAAAATTTCGACTTTGAGAACTTAAAGGATCACCCAGAGAGGAACGAAAACTTTTTATATAAATATTGGGGCGCCTTTCAAAAGTTACTTCGTAGAGATTTCAATGGGACAGGCCGAGGAAAAACAAAAGTAGAAATACACCCTCCTACGTCAAATGTACAAAATTTTTACTCTTTCGATACAGATCTAAAACAGGGAGATTGCGTTGGTTGGAAATATCTTGAACCCAAAGCAATTGGGACAATAAAAAGAGATTCCGCGTGGCTGAAGAGGCAGACATTTGCGGTAAAAATACACAATAATAATCGTATTAATATTAACAGTAATATTCGCTCTTTTTAACCAAAGATATATAAAAACAATAATTGAAAGATTAAAGAATTAGAAGATACAACAAAATTACACAAATAAAAACAAACATCAGCAATTTCAAAACATTTGATGAAATTTTAAGCAAAACAAATATTGCTGATCCTATTTCACATAAACCTGACACTTGCATATCTGCATTTAACCCCTGCGTTTTGAAATTCTCGTCCCACAAAGCACATGCTTATTTTTTTTAAGAGAAATTATGGCGTCTTTCTATGTACAACTTTTTGTTAAATACAGGATGTTAAATATTCTCCAAACAAACCGGTGTTTACTCAATAATGTTTAAATTAATTAACATTTTTCATCAAATTTGGATACATTCTTTTTAAATTGATGAAAACGTGGTTCTAAATAACTATGCAGTGACATAGATACGGGATAACCCATACGCAATTTGAAGAAAAAAAATTGGTACACCACTGGTTTTTTAAATTGATTTCCATAAAAATAATGTTGCTCTTTATTTCTCTAAAATAAACTACTCTTCACTTTTTTTCATATTCCTTCGCTTTCGATTAGAAATTAAATAAAGTTGAAGCTTCATTTTGCCACAATTTTTTTTATTAAACTTGACAACTAGTTTCGACCTAACACGCTCACCATCAGATCTAAAAGTGAAAAATTATACAAGTAACAGTAAAGAATAGAAAGCAAACAAAACTTACCACAAAATAAATTAAGAAAATGACACATTTCAAATATAAAATAACGAAAAATTGAAATAATGTGAATGTAGCGAGTGTCATAATGTATTTTATTATATTTTAGGTTGTATTCGCCGGTTCGAGTAAAATTGATTGCGTTATTGTAACAAATAATATGGACAGTTGTAAGGCTTCAGCTGCCATAGCGACTGGAGGTAGAGATTGGAGACATGTAGTTATTTTTGTGAGATCAAAGTTATCTTGTGGCATAAACTTTACCATTAAAATTTTCGCTTTATCTGGGATGTAAATATTATGCATGAACTAAAAAATTAAACTAAAACTAATTGTTAGAATGACTGTATCACACTTTTGTTATTATTCCATAAAAATATATGTTTCTGAATAGCCATATGATTTTAATTTTATAATAATAAATTAAAGACAACACATTTGGGTGCTTCGCTTAATTCGTCTATCTAAAAATTCAGAAAGACTATAAAACCTCTTAGGCAGAAATCCTAGAGAGTAAAAGAATACGGATAATAATATTATACAATTAGATAACCGAGAGGAAACGTAATAATGTACCGGTACAATTAATCTATAGTGAGCTATTGAAGCGCTCTTTTCCCTTAACTGCAAAAAATTCAAATTTATTCCAAATGCAAAAATAACCATATTCGAATGAATTCTTCGAAGTGATTTATTTCAAGAATGTTTAACATCCGAGCATTATCTAAATTTTTTACAAAATGCTGGGACTAATGGAGGATTTATTTCATATATATCTCGACTCTTTGAAATCAATATTTCAAATCTCAACTTATAATTCAAAGTCGTACGAAATCTCGACTTTAAATCATGATGTGCCAGCCATTTACCACGGAAAAAATAAAGGAAAAGAAGCCAAAGAAGAATACAAGATGAAAACAAAGAATTATGTTTTTGATGTTGGTCTGCTAATACATCCTTATTGCCCATATTTGGGGTCAACTCCAAATGGGTTAGTATATGATCCCAATTTGGACGAATTTGGTCTTTAAAAAAAATTTCTAATTAAAGATGAAAATAACAGACCAACATTAAATGTCAAACATAACTTTTTTTATCAAATTCAGGGGTAGCTTTTAATTAGTGGTTTAAATTGGTCATTTTTTGTTTATTTTAAAAACGGCAAATCTTTTTTGCAAAAAGTTATTTTGATGAAAATTATATGAAAATGATAAATTAAATGAAAAATATAAGGAATGTTTGAATAATTTTCAGTAGATATGTTTTTTGTAAAATTTAAGTATTGTTAGTTTTTAATATATGAACATTGTATTTTTCTACTATAACATATTTTTAATTACATTACCAATTTATTTTTACTTATAATTGAGAAACATGCATTATTTACTTTTTCTTAAACATTATCTAAAATTAATAGGAGGGGCACACAGTATACCTTTGATTAATACTACCCAAAAGGGAGAATGGTATTGTATTTGTTAAAATTTTAAATTATTTTAATCTCCAAATTGCTCTTAGGTTCCTGAGAAATTTTTCTAGAGTATTCTACATCATTGGGCCAAAAATTGCATCCCATTTATTTTAATAGCAGGAATATTTAATGCTCATGTTATTTAAAATATCCATAACATCAAAAAATCCCTTATCAGCAAGGATCACATCGCCTTTCAATACTCTATTTTTTTCTTTAAAACATAATTATATTTATCATAATCTTCTTGTCTGAAATAGATCCTAAAAAAATGTCTGTGTTAATGAAGCTACTCTTAACTAAGTTTATATAAAAAAATACCTGTAAACAGAGCTGATACAAACATTGTACCACCAGCTGAATTAATCAATATTAAACTTTCAAGAGTGCTTGTACTCTTATAGTTTGAATAGCACTGGGACTGCCTCAATAGAGATGAAGATTTTAAATTGTGTGCACTCTATGCTACCTATTAAGTCAGGGATTTTTTTTCTAACTGACTCAGGTCTATTATAACATCTCTGTGGGACCAAAAGTCTAAATTTACAAATTTGTCTTACACGAAATTGATCCAATTTAAAAAAAATGTTAGCTGTTGCCGATTTTGAAATTAGAAACATATGTGCTAAAGTTTGGAATTCGCAACCTCTCCTTAATTTTATTAGAGTCGGACAAAATTAATTTAAAGGGGTTAACGTATGTATTCTGAGGGATTTTTTTATATTGCGACCTTGATGAACAGTTCCAAGGGACCCTTTTTCAGATTTAAATAAAAAACGTTACACAATTCGAAGAATTTTAAAACTTTGTATGTCTGAATAAAAATAATTTAATTATAAAAGTTTTCAATAAAAAAGGTTGATTGTATTTACACTTTTTTAATCGTTTAAGTAACCATTTCATTTTTCACTTGATTAGAGGTGCACTGGATAAGAGTATCAGTATTATTATCGGAAAATTCATCATTATTGGCATTAGTAATTATATTTTTTTTTGGCAATACATTTTTCTTCAATTTCCGGCTAGATCTAAAGGTAAAAATATCTTCTTTACTAAAATGCCGCCAACACACCTACAAAAATGTTTTAAATAATTTTGAAGGAAAAATATTCACAATGTTTACCTTATTTATTTTATTAACTAAATTTTCAACTCCAATTATTTCTAACCATTTTTTCCGAGTTTCTGGATTCTTAGGAACCTCAAAGAATGGTTTATCTTTGTTGATACCTTTTGGTTTCTCGCTACAGATCATGCATTTATACACCATTTTCTCCTCATGTTTAGCAATAACGCTAATTTGTAAATAAAAATTAATAACAAGAAGTGGGACAACAAAACAGAACAGTGATACCAATACAAAAAACTAG
Organism: Hermaeophaga mercurialis; assembly: GCA_951812935.1. Classification (NCBI taxonomy): domain Eukaryota; kingdom Metazoa; phylum Arthropoda; class Insecta; order Coleoptera; family Chrysomelidae; genus Hermaeophaga; species Hermaeophaga mercurialis. The sequence goes on along the minus strand of OX638358.1, from coordinate 1,163,057 downwards.
CTACTTTTAAATTGCCAACTTAATTCTATTGCTCTCTACATGTCTGTGGTTGTTCACATCTCTACGCCGTGTTCTGTGATCATGTGATCATGATCAGTTTGTTTTAGTTTGTTTGTCTTTTTGACTTTTGACATTTACGATCGCAAGTGACAAGTGTCAAGAGTCAAATGAAAATTTTCTTTGTATTTTATAATTCTACTTTCTTTTTTATTAATATTTGGAAATTGTAATTGTAACCAGCTACGAACAACTTATTTATTTATGGTTTGCAAACCATTTTATATTTATTTACCTTGAATAATCTAAGAAGGCAGTGACCTTAAATGTTTGTCAGTGACGTTTTTATTCTAGAACAGTTAAGGTTAGCTATATTTTTCCATTTTCATTGTGGTATAAAAGGTTTAATTTACGTAACAGTTCGTCCTGTTTACATATTGTAGCACAGGGATTTAATACATAGTATTCGGAAAGATATAAACTGTGGTTAGTTTTTAGCAACCTTGAGATGAATGTATTTTTATTTTAGGTCTTACAAGTAGTTCCCGTTGGCATCATTTAGTATTCTGTAAGGTTAGCAACCTTTAAGGTAATTGTTAATTTAGCTCTGGTTACTTATTTACCCCCTGTCATCTAATTTATGAAGCTATAATGAATACAAGTCAGTAGATTGTGAAAAGGTAGTATAGAGTTGAGATTTGTTTTTTGTTTTTAGCCTCGATATGGCCGTTAAACAGAAAGTAGTAGAGTGTGTAGCTCCTGCTAAAGAAGTAAGATTACAAATAATTCTTAGAGCATTACAAGGACTTTCTGCCCACGACGGATTGCAGGACAAATTTTGTGCACAAGTTGTGAGAAGTTTAGGAACCGTTCCAATTCCCAATGATCCGAGTAATTACATGAAATTTATTGAAGATATTAGAAAAGTTGAAAATATTTTGTCAAAGGAATGCTGTGATCAGAAACATATATTCATTGCTTTAAAAGCTCTGTTAGATGAAATATCTAATCCGGATCCTAATAAACTAATATCGCCTGCCATGTCAATAGTTCTACAGCTTATTGATGAAAGCAATATTCCGAACGCCGTCAAGTACATTTTAAATTGTGGATATCCAGAACAGAACCTTGAAAAGGCCTTCTACACACTTTGTATGTGGTTGACAAAATGTATATGGGCAGAGAATCTAGGGCCTCTAGTACTAGCTTTTATGAAAGGCTTAGAAGCAGAACACCATTATGAAATTCTCATAGAAGTCAGTCTAGTAACGATTGAACCTCTTTTTAAATTAGTTATGTTTGCAAAAATTAGAAAAAGTGTGGGGCCCGTTGTACTTTATATGTTGTCGAGAAATCAGCATAACAATCCCCAATTATTTCACAAAATCGTCCCTCTCGCTGGCACGGTTTTTGACAAATTAGAAAAGGAGAGGAGCGATTCTAGTCTGACATTTTTACAGGAACTCGTTAATTTGTTTATAGCTTTGATGGAATTGTTTCCAGGCTACCCGGAGTTATATCAACAGTTAAATGAAGTTTTACAACCTTACTGTACCACATCGGATTATAAACAGGCGTTGCACTGTAAACCATGGACCGCCGGCGCCGTATCTCCTACAATTGAAAAATTTTCTATAGAAAAAATCGGTTTAAATAATTTGGGTAATACTTGTTACATGAACAGTGTTTTACAAGCATTGTTCATGACCAAAACTATTAGAAATGAAATTTTGCTGTACAACAAAGAAATGTCTCAGTTGTTTTTTAAGCTGCAGACGCTCTTTGTACTGTTGCAGTTCTCAAAGAGGTCTTCCTTGTCACCAAATGATATTTTGCACCTTTCGAGACCTCCTGGTTTTTTGTTGGGCCATCAGCACGATAGTTCCGAATTTTTGGGGTATTTGCTGGACACACTTCATGAACAGGAAAAGAACTCTAATTGTTCGGCTGTGGGCTCCAATGCAGGTAAAAAAATTATAATTATACAGGGCGATCCCGGGAGAACTTGTACATACCTTAAGGAAAGGTCATTGGTCTATTTAAGAATTTGTGACCTGGCAACAATAAATATTGTCACCGTTGTTTAGAAACCATATAAATTAGGATCAATGTTGTGATCAATATAAAATATAGGAAGACGCATAAAGAAAGTAAAAACACTCAGTCTTAAATTAGGAAGATTACTGTTTAAGTTTCTTTCCAAAAAATACACAATATTTTGACTTATAAAAAAGCTCAGTTTTAATGAAATTTAGTATAATTTCTATTTCTTTGCACAAATCACAATCTATGACATTTCCTTCACAATATACATCATTTTAATTGGATAACTATATTTCTATGGCGCTACAATATTTTTAAAATCATTTGGAATCGTTTTCATGCTTTTAAAATTGTCAAGAATACTGAAATTATCTAATTAAAAACATAGTTGTTAAAGTCTTTCAAATGACGAATCTAATCTAATACACAAAAAAGGCAATTAACTTTATATTACTTTTTTCCCCACATTCACATTTAATTGGATATTTGTCTTCAACCCGAGAGACTGCGCTAATTGAACCTACTTCTTTTAAAATGACATGTTCTATTCAAAATTTAGTCAGCGTTTCTTTAAGATTATTTAAATCTTCAATAACAACAAAATTAATGTTAATTATATGCAAAATTTTACTGTTAACGTTGACATTTGATGAAACATCGTACCAAATAATCAACGCCCATGAAAATTTGTAAATTCTCATTTTTTGTGAAATGCGTTTCAAAAATTTCTGAAAGGCCTCGTCGATATTCGAAATTTCAAAATGTTGAGGTTTAATAACTTCAATTCGACTCTCTGATTTAGTATCAAATAATGATTTTATTGCATCAAAAATATATTAGATGGTATATCTCTAGATCGACTTTTCTTATGTATGTATTTTAGATGAGGGTGCATCGGCAGTTCTACCAACAGTAGTTCAACAGTCTTTTGGGGGCAGAACAATGACGGTGTCAAGATGCGGGGAATGCGGCACTACCAGTGAACGAGTTGATCACTTCAGAGAACTACAACTGTCTTTTCCCAATCAATCCGATGATCAGTCAGTTCAAACTTTATTAGATTATTATTTACAACCTGAAAAACTAAGCGGCGATAATCAGTACCACTGTGATATCTGCAGCAGACTGACAGATGGGGAAAAAGTTACCAAAATAGTGGAAGCCCCACCAAGACTAATATTAACTTTAAAACACTTTAGGTGAGCAACCATTTTATTACCTTTTGTGCGGAGTAAGTTTGAGGCGTTCCATACTTAAAACTCACTCTGTATGTACTTGTGAAATGATGTACGCCATTTATTATTATTATTATTATTATTATTACAGTCGCATTGACAATATTTTCCCTTGCATCAATTTACAGGGTATTTTTTTACATTTTGACTCTCCTCTCCAGTTCATGAAATATAACTGGCGTTCCATTTTATTTGGACAATTGGTACCTACTTCTATTTGAGCGAATTTATGAAATAAAGATTAGAAATTGTTTAACCATTTTACGCGAATATATTTGAGATGAAATAAAGACGGAATCCAAAAGTTGTATTAATTCCTATATGTTAAAAAATATATACATTTCAGCAAATTAATCAGTCGCTTTAATACTGACATTCTATGAGGGTTGCTATTTATGTATTGAGAACTGGTTGTAAAATAATTGTTTGAATTAGACGTAAAAGAGCGGTAGAATCTTAAAAAATATAGACAAATGATCAAATAGGATTCTACTCGGAGATTGATGACCAAACCATAAGTCAGTTTAAATAACAACAATTATGGTTTTAATGAATAACAGCCGAAAATTAAATCAGAAATGAAAAATACTCGACATAATTGAAAAAGGATACATTGTTTTATTAACTGTTTAGTCTCCATCTATTTCATACGTATTTGGTGTTTTTTTTAGGTATGATCCCACCTCACACCAACGTACAAAATTGCTACAAACAGTAATGTTAGATGATTATCTTAGCCTAGACACCTACGGCTACGAATTATACGCCGCTGTAGTGCACTGCGGATCTAGTGTAGACTCTGGACACTATTACACTTTTGCCAAAGATAAACATCAGTGGTATAAGCTTAACGATAGTTTCGTTAGTAAAGCTGCACCAGAAGATTTACGTAGATTAAAACCACCGGAAACTGCCTACATCTTGTTCTACAGTCGGCAAGACATTCAAGAACCGGAAAATCTACCCCCTAGTATACTCTCCAGTACACTCCAGATAATTTTAACAAAAGATCAGTCAGAATTCGAAGCTGAAAAAAATCAAAAATCTGGCAAATTTTTTAACTTTAAACATAATAGAAACGATGAACCTCCCCCTCCGAGCTGTGGAGGCGGTGGGTTTAATACTTCGGGTAATATGTTGGTATGCTAGATTTCTAATTGAAGTTTTGTAAATAAAGAGATGCTTAACTATAGGTATTGTATTAATTATAATAATTATAGGATCATCTTAGAATTAGTTATAAATTTGAAATTCATATTTATACATTTAGTTACGTCTAACTGTGTAATTGAGATAACAAAGAATATTTGAGGGTTGTTGCAACATCCGTTGTATTAAAACTTGAATAAAGTTTTCATTTATTTGGCTTATAATATATCCCAGTGTAAGATACACGGCAGCTGACGAGAATACATTCTCAATAAATTTATTAGAAAACTAAAATTTGTTGTCGGAAAAAACAATGTTTATAAACATTTTCGGTTAAACTACAAAAGGACTTTCTGCAAAAAATCGTTGCGCATTTTTTATAAACAACAATTTGATTTGAAAGGATTGTGTAATATGATCTTGAAATGATGTTTACGAAGTTCTCAGATCCGTTTTTCCTAAAATATAACGAACTTTGTTATTTCAACCAATCATCATTTTTAAACTAAAAAATTCCGAATATTTTTATGTAATATTCCCCGTTGATGAATGTATCAATTTTCGACAAGATTTAATGTTCCCGGAATCTAAAATAATACATGATTATAACAATACTTGTATTAGAACATATTTATCTCTGAACCGAGTGTGTGCGAGAAAAAAATGGTCATGAAAATAACCAGAGAGAAAGAGGACAATAGAAGAGGAAATAATCAGTATTGTTTATATTTTTATAAAATCTCTTTATAAATCTCTGTTTAGTTTTTCCCCTTCTGTTTCCATCTCTCTTAGACCATTTATTTACTAAGATCTCTCCAGTATCCTCTTGCTCTATCCAATTTATATATGGTGTTAACTTCATTTTTCACTTATTATTACTATTATTGAAAATAAGTTATATTAGGAACGAATTGGTTTTATGTACATAAATAAACAAATTGAAATTAAGCCCAACAACGCTTGACTTTGAATTTATTGAATGAGTTTTAGGTACTGATGTGATCTTGTTTTTATATCCCTATAGGTAGAAAATGATGAAGCCACATACTGAATGATCTGACCGTCAGGCCACACATCCATTTATGATTTAAAGTTGAGCACATCAACGAATAAAGTAAGTAGGTAAAATATATTTTGATTCGCTTGCTGAAAGTTATTTAGAAAAATAGTTATATCGGTCGACGTTTTCCTCTGTTGTTTTCATTCATTGTTCGCTCTCATTTCCAATATGGTTTCCACTTTCCTTACATCATGCATTTGGCAAACCATCTAAGTCATTGGATTTTTATGTTTTACAACACTGATTTTATTTCCAGCTGTTGTCCAATGTTATTCTTTATCACTCCTTCAATGTTTCAGTTTATTAACAATCAGTATTGCGGCAAAAATTGCTCAGTTTCGTTTGGGAGAGATATAATGTTTTGTAAGTAGCTTTTACCGACATTTCCTAATAAAATCGAACTTGCAAATAAAAGAATAGTAGTAAAAACAAACGATATGCTAAATTGAATAGGAACTTTTTATTTAAAATATAAGCTAAACCGATCAAAAATGCATAAATTATACTTGTCTTGAATTTCCACAGTATTCTTCCTTTAATTTATTTTTTAAGTCTACCTAGGTTTCGCTATCTGACAATACTATTTTCTGTCTTGGAAGCAGTACAAGTGCAGTATGGCTGCTTAATTAAACGTTTCTCACATGATGGTTTGGATAAGGTTGATGGAACAGCTGCTTCATCCCTATCACTTAACAACCCTTCGGGAGTTACTGGATGAAGATTATCCTAAAACAATGGGATTTTGGTTTTTAACGGAAAACACTCATATTTTGTTTGTTTAACTTAAATAGAAATGGGATTACAAACCATCATAACGCGCACCAAAGAACTTTTAAAGTCAATGTTTGGAATTGTGGATAATAACGCAATATTTAAATGGTGCAAATTATTTGCAGTTCTTATAAAACGAACGACCAGGGTCTTTGGAAGAGGTAAATATTACAATCAGGCAAAATATGTGGTTTTTACCGGATGACAATTACTCTAACAGTTCGGGAATATTTTTTCTGGACGTTGGATTGGAAGGAATCCTGGTCCGCCTATTTATTGGACTGTCAGACGTCCAGGTCTTAACCCTATTGACTTTTGCTTCTAGGGTTTTATGAAAGATGTGAAAGAATAATGGGCGAACAACAACTTAGGAATAGAACCATTGAAACTGCATGTGAATTTCGTCTGAAGCCAATGATTTTCCTTATTAAAACGGTACCGATTGTGTATGCAAAAAAATGGAGGCCATTTTGAACGTTTGTACAAACATCGGTAAGATTTAATAGATATTTTAAGGAACTGCGAATAACATTAAACTTGTTTTTTGTTTCTACAGAATTTTTGAAGCATAATGGAAAAGAGGCCGTGTCACTGTAAAAAAGTGCTAAGAGGCAAAAAAGTTTCCAAAATAATGGTGCCACATTAATAATTTCATTGTAACGTACGTAAAAGTTGGCAGGGGTTTAAGGGATCATAACCCCCTAAAAATTTTATAGGGTGTATAGATTTCATTTTTTTTTAAGATGATCTTACTATAAGACAGTCACGTGAGTAGTAGGGCAAAGCGGGTTCTACCCCGAAGTTCCAGAAACTGCCACCAGGGGCGTTGGTGGCGCTAGTGTCGCTGTTGCGCGGCAAATTCAAATTTCGAGAGCGGCCATTTTTAGTCCAGGCGGCCATGTTTAGTCCAATTATGTCAAAGTTCCACAAAGTGTTAGTAGATGGCGTTGGTGGTGCCAAAGTTCCACAAAGTGTTAGTAGATGGCGTTGGAGAGCGGCGGCGGCGGCGGCCATTTTTAGTCCAAGAATACTGGTCTTGAACGTGTTGGCAGTCCAGCCAAAAAAAAAGAAGAAGTCACCTGTCACTAGAAATACTGGTCTTGAACGTGTTGACAGTTCAGCCAAAAAAGAAGAAGTCACCTGTCACCGGCCATCTGTCACCTCTCATCTGTGACCTGTCACTAGAAATACTGGTCTTGAACGTGTTGGCAGTTCAGCCAAAAAAAAAAGAAGAAGTCACCTGTCATCTGTCACATGTTGCCATAAGGGCATTAGCGCTTAACTTCGCTGTTATTGGTCCAATTGAATCGCGGAAAAAACAGGCATTATCTATGAGTGACATAGATGTCAAATTTAAAGAAAAGCATGCGCAATGAACGTTGCCGAAAGGGCATTAGTGCTTAACTTCCTTGTTATGGGTCCAATTGAATCGCGGAAAAAACAGGCATTATCTATAAGTAACGTAGATGTCAAATTTAAAGAAAAGCATGCGCAATAATGGTTGCCGAAAGGGCACAAAGCGCTTAACTTCCTTGTTATGGGTCCAATTGAATCGCGGAAAAGACAGGCATTATCTATGAGTGGCGTAGATGTCAAATTTATGAAAAAAATTGCTTGATCATGATTGGATAATTATGTCACGTGATCTAGAGGGGGTTATTATATAATATTTATTAATAACGCTGTGGGGGATTAGTGCTTTAAGACATGCGTCGTCAGGACAAACATATTTGGGAAAAAGTCCTTAAATTTGAAGAAAGACTCAAGCAACTTCGTAAAGATATTAAACTGTACGAAGACAAAGAAAACGTTATAAAGCAGATGGGCGATTTAAATTTGGACAATACAAGAATACCTAAAAAAGTACTATGTTGCTGTTACCCCTTAAGACGAATACAACCAACACCAGTTCCTACGACACCAAGGATGGACAATTAAATGGCGAAATTAACAAGACATTTACAATATCGTGCCTCACGTTATCTGCTATATGTATTTTGTTACTAAAATTTCTTTATAAATGTATTCAAAGAAGGTTTCGATCCTCATGTAATGTTGCAATAAACAACTAAGAAAATATACAGGGTGTTTCATTAAAACTCAAAAATTCATTTCATTTCATTTATTAAAACTCAAAAATTCAGTTATTAACAATAAAGAAATTATATTTTTTTAATTTAAACTTTTAACCACTTCACTTAGTGGGCGGTGCTCCATAAGACAGTCGTGAATTATGATGCAGTAGGCTTTGCTGCCTGCTGGAAATCCAATATCCGTTTCGAGTTCGAGTCTCACGTCCACAGTGGAGGACTTCATGGTTTCTTCCTGTTTCGAGCAATCTATGATAAATAGGGCTCTGTTCTTGAACTCCTTGTACGTGAGTATAGGATGTTTTTCGGCGGCGGCTGAGCCGTGCATATAGCTAGGGTAAAATTCCGCATAGTTATGGTAAGCCATGGCGTAGTCGTTTTTGACAAAGTCCAACATGTTTCTTTCGTTGGGCCAATACTCTCCGTTCATTGACAGTCTAATGCTGGTTACATTGACATTGTCGAAAGCCATTGGATCTTGTGTAGTATTGTTTCGTTTATTCGTTTGGAAGCATACAATAACAAATCTTGGGCGTTCAACGGCCTTAGTAGTTTTAACAGCCCAAATTTCTCTTCGTGAACCGCTCGTAACTGCAGGCAACTCATTAAGTTCCCATTTTCTGAACGGTATCAGTATAGGTGTATCGCTTCTAATGGCCTCCATCAATTTTATTTTAATTTCATCATTGGGATATATATGTTTGATTTTCAAATCAATGGTTTCGATCTTAATTGTTGCAGAAGTGGTTGTTGCCGTTGCTGTACCACTAGAAGTAGTTTTTTCTTTAATCAAAAGACAATCACTATCATCGCGAGCGCGAACCAATCGAATTGTTTGCCTTCCACAAGTGATCATGGGGTAATCGTTGAATATGTTGAAAATATGCTTGAGCGGTACCAAAAAACTAAACGATTTTGTGGAAGTGTCCATAGGAGGGTTGGAAGTGCCATTCCAACCGGCGATAGCCATGTGATTTGCATCTAATGCGCTGTAGTTGAGAAGAGCTCGTACAGCGCTCACTACTCCAGGATCACGAACCGTTTCAATCTCTCTGGCGCTCTCGCTGTACGTGCACGAGTCGAAGAGAAAGGCACAAAAGTTGGGTACTAGGGAAACTTCTCCTCCCCCTGTTACCTCCAATTTACCCTTGATTTCGATCAATGACTCGTTCATGGCAAAAAATGAATCCACTTGATTGACAACAAATTCCACCACATCATTGTTGTTGAAGGATTTGATGAAGGGTGAGCACGTTCGATATTCCATCCTTCTAATAGACTCATCATAACGTGGTTGTTGGTAGAGGTTAAAACTCGGATCAATGCTTTCGGTACGGGGACGTTTACCATAGTCTCCCGCTTGTACGTATTGATTTGCCATATTTTGTTTTTAGCGTAAATCCAAGCGATTGAAGAAACAATTTATTTGCGGGTGTTAGCTCTCGTTGACTCGGAGGAGGTCTAGCAGTGAATGGTGTTATTGAACTGACCGCGTTGTTCTTATAATCTATCACCAAACCCATTTATGATCGTCCTACTAACTCTAGATGAAGGACACTTTGTTCTCCTCGAAAATTTATGGGCTTAAAGTTTTGGTCTACCGCCAGCACTGTGATGTTGCTAATTTCCCCGGTATTCGTAACAGGTAGATATATTGGGTTATTAGGTCTTTCTACAATTGCGTAGCCTGCGTCAACTGTAATCGGAAATTCAAAGATGGTGTGGACAGGCCTGTTTCCGTAGAAGGCACCTTTCGTAATGTTGGACTCAAAGCGAATGTTTGATACTTTTATAATGTTGACGGGGAGATCTGAAGAGTGTACAACACCGGGGGCCAGTACCCTGTTGTTGGAAAATCCCAAAATCTGTCCAAGACTGCTGTTGTAGTGACGACTTTCAAAAGTAATTGCGTGACGTTTGCTGTATATTTCACACTTGAGAGTGTTGTTGTTTGGCTTCAGCGAAAATAGTGTATCACCCGTATTTGGAGCAATAGAATTTTGAATTAGCTTCTCAATGTCCGTTATTTCGTAGCAGCCGGTAGGAATCGCGACTTCTCTCAACTTCCCACTATCGTTGTTTTCGTAGTAGAAAAATTTCTCACCGTCAATATTAGGTATCGAGTTGTATGAGTGGAAGCCAAGTACTGCTAGGAAATATCTCTTTTCGGAATCGAGCACAATTGGAGGCTGAGGTGTGAACGAAAACACGTGAGTTTGACTCGTTAGCGTCAAAAGCAAAGACATGACTAATGTATATCAACGGGGAGGTAGTACTTAAATAAAAAACTGCTTCAAAAAAATTATTTATTTATTTATAAGTAATTCCACAAAATAAACATGTTGGTATCTCATTACCGCAAACATCACTCCATCGATGAAAATCATAATTTTGACATGGTAAAAATTGTGTTAGTTCTTTTCGGTATTTCTGGGGAATTTCTCGCCAAACCTCGTGGGTAATGTTCTTCATCAGGAGTTTAATAACGTCTCTCATTTCATTAAACTCCTGATGATGATGTTGCTCCATTATATAGGAATTGTAGGCAGAGGTGTCCGCAGTTGATTTGTTGATAGTTTTGATATTGGTCGTTGTAATAGATTCGAACATTCTTCCCCACATAGTTCACGAGTTCTTTCGGCGGCTTCAAGTCACCAAATGAATCGAAATATTCAACAACATTGTTTTGCTTTCTATAAGCTACCCAATGTGTGCCTGGATTATTAGAGTCATCCAAATTTATGATGGCACATTCGCGTTGCCAGGGCTGCTGCTGATGTGGTAGAGAGTCGCGCATGAAAACCCCTCTAAAATGAGGAATTTTTAAACGTTTGACATATCGCAAAAGGTCCACATCATATAGCGATCTATTGGGTAGCTTTATTGGCAGTTTTTTTGTTTCTTCATGTACAATCCAAAGCCTCCGCGAGCGTTCTTTTTCATATACAAGCCGGATCCTTTTGCCCCAATAACATAGCTTTATTGTGACGTTGATCTTCTTCCAGTTTCTTTTGCGCATTCTTAGCATCGATTACGGTTTTAGCTATTCCCGCCGCCCCGCGCCACTGAGGGCTCCAAGTGCCGAAAGGCCCGCAAACAGGGGAATCAATGTTAAAAATCCTCCAGATTTTTTTCCTTCAAAAGGTATCGTCCTGGGTAGTCGAATTTGCTTTTTACCACCTGCTTTCCTTACGGCGATTTTCGCGGCTCTCAAAGCTTGCGAGGCGGCCTTCTGTAGCGTTGTGGAAGGACTTTTTTTCATAGCCTTTTTAACCTTGCTGATTACGTGATTTCTAAAGGAACTCTTCGTCTTCTGCTGCCCCACCCCCATTCCAAGTTTACGTTTGATCTTCATGCCACCGGTCACCGCCAAAGCAGCTGCTCTTTCTCCCAACGTCGCGTCCTTTGATTTGACACGTGTCCAAGCTTTGTTTTCGAGTATTTGATCTGCCTTGTGTCGATCGTTCAAGGACTTGTGTTGAGCGTATGCAATGTCGTGCTCCTTACAGGCAGCGTCTAAGGGATTAATGCCCGAATCACCGCGTGCTAAGCGTTTTTGTAGCTTTGTGCCCGGACCACAGTATTGATAGGTCGGAATGTGGAGCTCAAAGGGCAGATTGTTTATGAGCGAATTTAAGACACCTTTACCTAAGTAAAGACTCATTTGAACTGATGCCATATCATCACGTGATATATTTATATACATATACGTACACGTAAACGTCTCGCACGTCACGTTTTACGTCACGCACCTCACGTTTTACGTCACGCACCTCACGTTTTACGTCACGCACCTCACGTTTTACGTCACGCACCTCACGTTTTACGTCACGCACCTCACGTTTTACGTCACGCACCTCACGTTTTACGTCACGCACCTCACGTTTCACGTCACGCACCTCACGTTTTACGTCACGCACCTCACGTTTTTATATATTTATACACAACGACTTGACTAAAAATGCCATACAATGAAGGTCATTCAACAGAAACAAACGCTTCCGATTGAAAACTTGGACTTTACCTCCAAGCATGAGAAAAGTAAACATGGCGAGTTATTACCAAACTCGTTTCGTGCAATCATATGTGGACCGATTGGGTCTGGTAAAACAAACGTAATGCTGTCATTACTGTTTCATCCGAATGGCGCGAAATTTAAAAACGTTTACGTTTACTCCAAATCTTTGTATCAACCGAAATACGAGTTGCTTCAAGAGGTACTAAGTAAGACGAAAGGAGTAGGCTATTTCCCGTTCAAAGATAATGAGGAAATAATAAGTCCCGCTGAAGCTAAATCAAATTCCGTATTCATATTTGACGATGTGGCTTGCGATGGGCAGCAGAAAATTCGGGAATATTACTCAATGGGCCGTCATAAGGATATTGATTCTGCTTATCTATGTCAAACGTACTCAAAAATACCCAAACAACTGATTCGAGACAATTGTAATTTAATTGTACTCTTCAAGCAGGATGAAGTAAACTTGAGACACGTATTCGATGAGCACGTGTCACCTGACATGAGTTTTGACCGCTTCAAAAAACTCTGTTCTGAATGTTGGAGCGATCAATATGGTTCTATTGTTGTTGTAAAAGATTTTGCTCTCAACGACGGAAGGTATCGCAAAGGATTCGACTTGTATATAAAAATGTAATTCCATGTGTTGTATGATTAATATGCAGCAAGATGTTAAACCAGCAGGATGTTCGTAAACGTAAAGTTCTACAACTCTCACGTGATATACGTCGAAAATATCTAGCTCTCAAGTTGGGTAGATCTGAGCAGGATCGGACATTAAATACATTATTTAAACCCCTAATAAAACCTCTAAAAGAAATTGTTACAACGTCCCATGAATCTGCGCAAGTTTTAAAAAATATAAAGAAAGAAGAAGAAGAAGAACCCGAAGTAGAAGAAGAACCATTAAAAACAGAATATACAAGCCATCCCACTGATTTTATTCCGATGGAAGATGTAGCTCAGACTGAGGGTGATGATGATGATGATGATGAGAGTGTATATTCCAACGCTTCAGAACCAAACCCAGAACATATTTCGGATGAGGCCTTCAGAGAGTATCTGGAGCAATATCCTGAAATATCACATAAGTATATGCTTGATTACTGGAATAAGAGTCCAAATATAGACCTAGTTTACGGTCCAGTTTACGATTTGACTCACTCTAAATGGCTTCTCGGAGGGAAAAATATCGATTTTGATCGGAATACTGGAGCTATTATAACGGAGGGGGAACATGTTAAAGGGACACCTGGTCTCTACCAACTGATATTTTATGATGAGCCTAAAGATTATACTGATGATGATAAATTGGCATACAAGACGATTTTAAATTTAACTAACGCTCACAGAAACACAGCTGGACGTCTAAAAGGTACATCGAGATCAAAATATCTAGATGTTATTAAACCTATGTTTCCTCCTCCACCGAGAAAGCCATCGAAATCGACTAGCAGCATATCATCAAAATCTGGAGTTGGACTTGCAATGGTCTACAATGAGAACCCTATCGATTACGTGTACTGGGACGATGTCAATGAACTTGTGGAACGACTTAAATTGCTAGTAGCTTCCAAACACGCCGGAAATACATCACACAACAACGAAATAGTTGCAATCATCAATGAGCTGAGAGAAGCCAACGTTATATACTAGTGTAACAAATCGTTTTAATGTTATTTGCAAGATGAGTCTCGACAAATTCGGACGTCGGTCAACGACGATGTCAAATAGACCGCCTCCTCAATCTCTCCTCCGTAATATGTTATTAAAGTTTCCGCAAACGGCTGAAGGTAACGTCGATATTGGCAATGTGAGGATAAGCAATGTGTTACCACCTTCAGTTAGTTCTGATGCTGCCAGTAAAGAATACGTTGACTCGCAGTTAAATCAATTGGCGAATACTGTCAAAGTTTTAGATAAAAAGCTGACGGGAACCAATTCAAATTTTGTTCAGTTAACCCGACTTTATACTAATTTAAAAATCGATATACCCAAACAAATTGCCAGTGTGACAGACACACAGTTTGCTGAAATCGAGCGAAAAATAACTGCTGATGAAGGCATTGTGAAAGATTTGATTAAAACTCACCAAGAAACCGTCGTCGTCGTCGAGTTAATAAATAATTTGAAAAAAGAAATGACTGCTAACCAAGAAACCGTCGTCGAGTTAACAAATAATTTGAAAAAAGAATTGACTGCTAATGAAGTTATTTTGAGAGATTTATTAAAAGCTCACCACGAAACTGCCGAGTTAGCAAAGAAATTGGAAAGAGAACTAAACCGATTTCATTATACTACAACACCATCAAATATTCCTTAAATACTTCAACACACTTGCACTCGCTTTAGAGCTCTTCAAGATGTCTAAAGAAAAAATTCAAGTTGTTAATGAACTCCATGCTCCAGCACGTAGGAATTATCCGCGACGTAGAACAATCATTAAGGGTCTCGATGATTTATGGCAAATGGACTTGGCTGAAATGCGACCCTATGCACACCAAAATAAAGGTTACAAAATGATTATGGTTGTTACTGATTGTTTCTCAAAGTACGTGTGGACGATGCCTCTAAAGACAAAGACTGGAGTTGAAATTACCAAAGCTTTCTCCAGCATATTAAAACACAGCCGACGACGTCGACATCCTAAAAATCTTCAAACCGATCAAGGTACAGAGTTTTTCAATGCAGATTTCCAAAAATTAATGACTCAATGCAACATTAATCATTACAATACGTTTAGCGTTAAAAAGGCTGCGATGGCCGAGAGATGTATTAGAACTTTAAAGACAAAACTATACAAGTACTTTAGTTTGCAAGGCACCTACCGATGGATCGACATTTTACCGAAAATTGTGGAAGAGTACAATAACACTAAACATTCGAAAATACGATGTAAGCCTTCGGAGGTCAACAAGTCAAACGAGAAGGAAATTTCTCGAAAATTTTACTCACATTTGAAGATTGCCGGACCACGCAAACTTAACGTTGACGACATTGTGCGCTTAAGCAAAGCCAAGCATATTTTTCAAAAGGGATACACCCCTAATTGGAGTACCGAGCTCTTTAAAATTACTAAAGTCAAAATAACCAATCCCGTGACTTATCTGCTTGAAGACATGTTGGGTACACCAATCAACGGGGCTTTCTACGAGGAGGAATTGCAAAAGACGAAAGCACCCGATGTCTACCTCGTAGAAAAGGTGCTTAGAAGAAAGGGAAAGAAGGCGTACGTGAAATGGTTGGGTCTCGATAACAAGCATAGCAGTTGGATTGAAAACACTGATTTTGTATAGAATCTTATGGAAAATACGAACAAATTTAGCAATTCAAGGGGCCTTTTTTTTAATAACCTTCAAACTTATCGTTGTCCCTCATAGTGGGGGTATATAAATACAAGTGGGTGCGAACCTACATTTTATTCAATCGTGTGCACCTGCAATTTAATCAATCGGCAGCATGAGTAGTCAAGATAGTGGTTATAGTTCTTGTGAAATTGTTTTTGAAAGTGACTCGGCATCGTCATCATCGTCGCCGTCGCCAACACCTCCTTCACCTTATGCAGTGTCGCTTAATGATTGTGTTGAGGAAATCGACCAAGCTTTAATTTCATACGAGTATGCTGCTAAATTGGAGCGATACCATCTACTGGAAACGAACTTTCCCCTAAGAAGTTATGCACTTTTGTGCGGAATAAGTCGGACCAGAACCTTTACTCCTGCAATAACGCTAACACCTTTACTTCGACCCGGAAGAATTTCGTTTGGTACATTTGAGTGGACTACTTTTATTGAATTGCTGCGCCAGAGATATGATGACTTTTTTCACGAGAATCTACCGTCACCTCCTGACGAATACGATCCTGTAGTTTTCCCTTGTGGAGACTTTTGTAAAGTTACTCAATTAGTGTACGACGATACCAAGTTTCTACTTGCAAACAAACATGGAGTCGAGTTCTATCTGGACGAGGATGATGTTTCCGACATCCTTGAAGCAAATTGCAATTTGGTGAAGAACTACATTTCGTTGCTAGAAGACTTGAACTTTAATACATTCTACTGTAATTTAATAGACTCTACACGAGCTTATTTTGCTGTTAATTTCAATAGTATTTGTGTCGACGACGACGACGCCACTAGTAGATTTAATACTTTAATTTTAATTTGTGCTGTTATGCCAAATTGTTTAGAAAAAAATGCTCTACAAGAGTACATGTATTACTATAAAGATGATGTAATTAATGATATATTAAATCATTGTTCAAATTAAAAAAATGTACCAAGTTTTTTTGAAATAAAACACTTCTTTCTTATATTTTATTTTTTATTACCCAAGCAAACTACAAATAATACAGTAAGCAAACATATATAACTAATACATAAAAACTATAAATAATTTATTAGGTACACATAGTTCAGTCTGAAAATCGCACTCGTTTATTTTCTTGTAAATCATATCGAAACCAAGCACAATATTTCTGCATATTCAATAAATATTTCAAAATTATGGCAAGCTAATAATCAGTAATCACATCTTAATTTATTAAAATTTTGAAAAACTTTCCCCGTTAAACTCCACGGTAGGGCAAAAAAAGAAAAAATTAACTTTTATATCCCCACGGAAGGGTGTCATGTGACTGGGGAAGTAATTGACGCTTATCATCATAGGGGCTAAGTCCAATTTTGGTCTGACTTATGCTATATACATCATGCAAATAAGATCGAATAGTGTGTTGTGTAATATATTTTTTATTATTATTTTGCAAACAATTTAGGTAATCCTTGAATATGATTTTATTTTTTACGACATTGGACTTAACCCCCTTTGATTTTTTCACTACTTTGCCACCTTGCACTTTATAACTATACATTTTTGATCGTAATCCCACAAAATGTGTCATAATTTTACCATTAGCTTCATCCTTCATTAAACCGGGAATTTTTTTATTTACTAAAGGAATCTTATAGGCGTTATTTGAGGGGTAATCTGAAGTGTCAAATTTTTCTAAATGATCTTCAATAAGACTTTTGTAAACGTCATCGCAATTTAATTCGTAAATAAAACTATCGGTGTCAGTGTACATTAATTTTAAATTTTCCACCCCCATAGTTGGTAACATGAAATTATAGTGAAAATCATACATACAGGTTTTAGAAATGTCCAGGATAGCCATGCCGATATACAGGGGTTTGTTGAAGAGTAGTTCAGCCTTCTTTAATTCGATAGCCATGAGTTTGTCGTCAAAAACTCTTCTATTATGAAATCGGGGGCTGGTTATCAAATTTTTTGCACCGTAACTACCCTATGGAGTCTGATGTTTTCCATCGTCTTACCGAATACGGCATTATTAGCGAGTTTGAACTGGGTTTTTTTAAAATTGCTTGTGGCTACAGTCCTTAAGCGAGTATTCAGCTCGATATAGGACTGCAGCCAAGCCGATTGTTTGAATTTTAGTACTTTGTGAATTTTCGTTAATTTTAACCCGTGTTCGAGGGCTTATTTTAAATTACGATAATGCAGAGTGTATTGTTTTTTCGGGTAAAGGGTGGTCATTAATTTGGACAATTTGGAACCGGGAGGTTTACGGTGTTCTGGACAAAATGGGAAATCTTTGTGCTCGTCATGTAAACTTTCGGGATACTCTAAATCAACTTGTAAAATATATCCGACGGGTGAATCGTCGGGAATCTGAGTAATGTCAATGTTTGTATTGGGCTCCCATTCAAACCCCCCGTAGGGGAGGAACTGTGACATTGCCCACCCATATAAATTGTTTACGTCAAAGTACATAAGGTACTTGGACGGCTTAGAAGAATCGTATTCAGGCATGTATTTATTGTTGGCTTCAGAATATCTGTTTGAACAAACAGATATTCCTCCACGTATTGATGACTCGACAAACAACAACATGTCGACATCTTTTAAAATTTGTAATTTACATTTCGTGTACTTGAGCATGCAATCCCAAGTATATCCGGGCATAGTATAGTACCATGCCGGATCTAGTTGGTAAGTTTCCAGAGCAGTTGTTCGAAAGTTTTCCATAACGTCACAAAGAAGGAGAATGTCGGTTCGCATATACAAATCTGCATATTCGCCTAAATTTTGAATTTGGAAAGCTTGCCAAACGTTTTGCGCATGAGTGTAATCATCCGCGGAAATATGACAATCATTTAATTTGTTGTAAAAACTCTCAATTGCTGGAAGACTAGTGGTATCATTTAGCTTATCAATACTATCAATGTAATCGTATGGAAAAACACCTTTCCTCGTCAACAGTTTGAACGTTTCATTAGTCAAGTTACTAAATTCCCCTTTTAATGTAACCAACTCCTCTATTTTTAGTGTAGACACCAACTCATCGAGACTGGCACCCAAAAATCTAAAGGAGTCTATATAGCGAAATTTAATTTTAGTTTCTGGTTCATACTGCGTAAAAGAAATGTATTTTTCCATGTTCACAGGTAGTACACTCAAAGGTCCACGTTTAGCAAGATCTCTAATAATAAAATGGCTGTCGTATCCGCTAAGATTATGGAAAACTATGGGCACTACAAATAGTTTTTTGAAGTTCAGATTGCACGATTGATGTGCGAACCCTCTAAATAATCCCGTAAAATGATCGTGGTCTTTAACGATAACATCTTTTTCTTTAAACCTATTGTCGCAAATGTGACAGCAGACACCGTTTGCGACGACAGTAGGCATACAAATAGGAACAATATTTAATAATTTAGATTCAATAAATTTCGCGACTTCTAACATTTGATTCGCAAACCAGTCCATGCAATCTTCCCCTCTATAACTATTGTAGTATGAAATCTGATTATCGTAGCTGCATTTTAAGTAGAAGCCTGCACTAAATGTTTTATGATGCTGATACTTGGTGGTTGTATGAGATAGCTTTTTATCACACTTTTCTAAAATTGACTCGAAATCGGCATAAACGACAAAAGGACATTTCTGCTTGTATACATGATTTTTAAATTCGACGTTATCATATGGGGGAAAAGAAATTTTGCAATCATTGCTGTTTATGCATAAAATTTCGTGGTCCGTTAGTTTTTTTTCGTTTTGAAAATAGTTTAGGCACCGATCACAAATAAATTTTTTATTTTTACTTTTGTTAAGTTGGTTTGAAACTAGTCTAGACTCATATTTTTAATCCAACAATAATGATATTTAATTGTGGTGGTAGTAGTGTCCTCGTTGTTGACGGGAGGAGCCTCGTAGTCGTTTAATTTTGGAAAATATTCATCTTGTATTAAAAGTAAATTTACATGACGCGGCTGTTTATTTTTAGTTAAACGTGCAGGTACCACTACGTAAAATGACTTTTTATTAGTTTGATTTAGTTCTAAAGCGTAAACGTTTACAGAGATTTCATTTAACTTTTCAAATTTTGAAATTTGTGTTAGTTTCATAGGCAATTCTAAACCGTCTGTATTCAAAACTGTACTATAATGAGGGTAATTAAATGTATATTCGGGGTGTTTTTTAGCGGGAAACAAAAAACTTGTTACGGCCCAGTAAAAACACGCCAGGTCTGCATTTTTGACGTTTATGCATGCCTTTTTCGCTAATATTTCTTTTGGCAGCTGAATGAAGGATGAACCGTTCCCAATTTCAAATTTGTTAATAGCTACTTCTAATAAATTTATTTTTGACAACGCCCACCCACTGTCTTTTTCTTGAAATTCCGAAAGTTTATTTAAAATAAAATCTACAATACTTTTATACTCCTGTGCTAAATCCGTCCCCAAATCAACGACGAAATTTGGGGATCCAAAGTATTTAATGTCAATTACTTCCCCACCATCACTATCATTTTTTAAAAAATCGCCGCAAAATGTGACATTTACTTTTAGTGACGGTGTATCATTTTTTAAAATTTGTGAAATTTTTGACTTGAATAAATTGAATGAAGCCTTCAAAAAATCTTTAATTTCTTTATACTTTAAATTTATAATGACCCCCGTTCTAATCCGATTGTTAAAAATCGCGTTGACGTCTTCCCATTTAACGCCCCCTTTAGTACCGCGCCCCTGTCTAATGCAACCTTTTTAACTGTCCCATTTTGGCGTAAATTTTTCTTTTTTCCCCTACCGTGAAATTACATTTTTTTATCGCTAAATTGCATTTTCGGAGGTGAGTACTGATTAGTGCTAGCCATTTATTTTGATCTGAATATGTCGAAATATTGTGCTCAGTTTTAAGTAGGTCTTCGATTTTTTTAAAAACGTGTGCGAAATTCATGATTGAACTCACCTAATTTTTTTGTATTTTAAATAAGGTCCTAGGAGCACAGCTCTTGGATATCTCGTGCAGGCCAATAAAAACTAAACTGAAGCCCCCTTTGTTTAGATCGTCGATGTGGTTCTTGTAAATTTCGGTAGACCTTTTGGGCAGAAATGTGACGACGTTCTCCTCCAATTCCACTAGGATGGATTCCCCTCCAAATTTGGATTTGGCGAGTTGAACACGATAAATTTTCTTTGGAACGTCGGGTTGCAGGTCCTTTAGCTTAATTATGGGCTTGTTTTCGGTATCTGTAGATGAGGTAAATTCGTTTAATTTTTCGAGAAAACTCATCTAAAATAATAATTAAAAAATGGAATACTAGCATGAAAAAACCACCGAAAAAAACACTTACTTTAAAAGCTTAAAGATGTGGATGGCAAAAATAGTCTTAGCCGGATTGAAGCTTAACAGCAAAAAAATGTGGAGCACTGGTACAAATTACTGAAAAAATCAAAAATTTGTACTGTTAAAATTACAAAAAAAGTTTTAAAAAAAAATGAACTTATTTAACACTTTGAAGTTTAGATTTTGAAATTTACTACAGCACTGGTACAAAAAAGTTTTAAAAAATTAGCATTAAATGTACTTACAATAACTCCAACTGAAAACTGTTCACTGAACACTAACTGACAGCACAATGTAAAAAACAACTGGAAACAGCTCACTGAATTCTAACTGGTAGCAGCAGCAGCAGCAGCACTGGTGAAGAGACGTTTGCGACTGAATTGTCGATTGATATGCTTCGGCTTTTATAGCACTCGAGAAAAACAACAACATTATCTGTGGGAAGATAACTAAATTCGTTTCGTGGAAATGTGGTTGTATTTTTCGCCGTTATCAGTCTTATCAAATTTTTATCCAGGAAGCTACATCCTGTGTGAACGGATGTAGATGTTTGTACTAGAATTTGTTTTCTGTAAATGTGGTTTTATTTTTGCTCGTTATCAGTCTTATCTAATTTTTATCTGGGAGGCTTCATCCGGTATGACAGTTAAAGTATGTTTTTAAATTTTTTTAGAAAATGTAGATTGCAGGGCCGTATTTATAAAATTTTTAGTTCAAAAAAACAATTTTAAATGATCTTGAATTTGGAGTAATAGAATTTTGTGTGTTATTTAACACTTTGAAGTTTAGATTTTGAAATTTACTTAACTTAAGTAAGCTCAATTTTCGGAGGAATATTATAACAGTTTTATTTTGTAAAGTATTATACATTTTATTTCTATGAGTTATTTAACACTTTGAAGTTTAGATTTTGAAATTTACTTAACTTAAGTAAGCTCAATTTTCGGAGGAATATTATAACATTTAAAAATCACTATTGACAAAAATTATATAAAATGTAAAATATTATATAATTATCCAATCATGATCAAGCAATTTTTCCTGTAAATTTGACATCTACACCGCTTATAGATAATGCCTGTTTTTTCCGCGATTCAATTGGACCAATAACAGCGAAGTTAAGCGCTTTGTGCCCTTTTGGCCGCGTTCATTGCGCATGTTTTTCTTTAAATTTGACATCTACGCCACTCATAGATAATGCCTGTCTTTTCCGCGATTCAATTGGACCAATAGCAGCAAAGTTAAGCGCTTTGTGCCCTTTCGGCAACCATTATTGCGCATGCTTTTCTTTAAATTTGACATCTACGTTACTTATAGATAACGCCTGTTTTTTCCGCGATTCAATTGGACCAATAACAAGGAAGTTAGGCACTAATGCCCTTTCGGCAACGTTCATTGCGCCATCTAGTAGTGGTGGCAGTTTCTGGAACTTCAGCATAATTGGACTAAAAATGGCCGCCGCTCTCCAACGCCATCTACTAACACTTTGTGGAACTTTGGCACCACCAACGCCATCTACTAACAATTTGTGGAACTTTGACATAATTGGACTAAACATGGCCGCCTGGACTAAAAATGGCCGCTCTCGAAATTTGAATTTGCCGCGCAACAGCGACACTAGCGCCACCAACGCCCCCGGTAGCAGTTTCTGGAACTTCGGGGTAGAACCCGCTTTGCCCTACTACTCACGTGTCCATTTTCATTACAAATTGTCAAATAGTTCACAAGATATTGGAAAAAATCGATTTTCATTTTGTAACTTCAAAGGGCTATAACTTTTTTTGTGAACATTTGTATTAGGCAAATTAGGATTAATCAAGCTACTTTGGGCTCCAAAATATGTAGTTTAATTTATGACCTCCCTTTTTGTTACACCTTGTATTTTCACCTTCTCTTAATAGGCGGAAACCCGATTTCCACCCTAAGTAGAACTATAAAATATTGTCGCCATTTGTTTTCTATGCATGTCCTCGGTTATTGTAATTTCTTTTTGTTTTTAATAGTTTTAATGGTTCTATTTATCTTTTCTGATGTTCTTCAAAGTTCGTTATAATACTCCATACAAATGAATCAAATGTAAAACATATGAATTCATAATCAGACATTGCTGCGCTTAATTTGTTTTTCACCAATTAGTTTTAAAAAAATTCGTCGTTAAAATACTTAGTGATTAATATATTTAATATTTGGGATTATGTATGATATTAATAGCAGTAAATAGGTGTATTTTTTTATTTAATTTAATCGATTGTATGTACCTATTCTTTTTATAATAATGTGATAAAGTTAAATTGTTTAGTTAAATAAAAATACGTTTTTAAAGTAGGTAAAAACTTTATCTCGTAAATATATCAATAAGTTCAAAAACACCAGCAATTCCTTACTGCTTAAATCCTCTAAAACACGCTTATAACTTATTAAACACAAACAATTGCTATTTTTCAAATAAAATAACTAACCAATAATTAAAAATATATAAGGTAACATTTAGGCAGCTACAATAACAAAATAATTTCAAATGGTTAAAAGCTCATCTTGGTACAGTTGATCTATTTAATGAGCCTCCGATTTTCTTAACTGTCTAATAAAATCCGTCAGATGGCAATTTGCAGGCGTCCAGTTTTCGTCATCATTGTAAACTTCAACTGATTTGCGAGTATTGTCATCCATAATAACACCTAAAAATAAAACGATAAGCGCCATTTACAAATATTCGTATGGATGTGCCACATAAAACCCCCTGACGAAATTAAAAGTTCTGAAAGCAAATAAGATTTTTAAATTGGATAACCACTTTTCAATAGGCATAGTTATTACTTTTAATAACTGTGGATATTGCATTTCTTGCGACTCTTTTGATTAACATTTAAATAAGGTATGCAAATTTAATATTGTTTACCAAAATAAGTTTTTTACAGATTTTAGTTAGTAGTTTACAATTTTAGTTTGCATTTTGTGATCTAATGGTATTTTCTGAAGATTATACAATTTAGATTTATTTTAAGGCTTTTTCAGTGTTTGATTAAATCCCTATATAATGTATTTATATTTGCAGCTGAGTTTAGAACAAGAGTTTTCAGCTATATTTGTTTTGTATTTGTATATCGATGTAAAAAAACAAAACGAATAAAATTGATCTGTGTTTTTGGAAAATGTCCACATTTTTATGTACATACAGCAAAAACGATGTATCTATTTAATGTGGATTGAATCACCAGCCTTTGGATTGAGAATCCACTTAACAAAATGGGACAATTTTATAACAATCTCAGGGCGAGGTTTAATTTAACGAAATAGCTAAAATTAACAGTACACTAAACAAAGTCTGAAAAATTTCGATTTTCTCATGAACCTGTAATGCTTACAGTTGTTAATATACATACTTATGGATTTTAATCTGTGGTATTGGGCAACAGCATGTATTAAAAGTCTGTCAAAACTTGTGGGAGGAACTTTTACATATCGATCCGTAGGCCTTGCTTTAAAAAAGTCTATCAAATCATCTTCACAAACTTGTACAATCTCTAAAGATAGATTCTTTCTTATTTTAAATGTACGTTTAATTCTCGAAGATATTCTTCCGGGAGTGTTACACTTTGTACTTTCAACCCACGTTTCGGTCGGATATTTTTCTGTCAAGGCTTTAATGATTTCATTCTGTTCGTCTTCGGATTTTTCAATGAATTCTTGCCAATAGTTGAAGGCTTCTTTATCATTTAGCAAACGGGCAAACGGTCCCCTATTTTCCATAAAAACAACCACATCATCAATTTCATCTTCTTCGCATAACGTTTGAAGTACATATTCTAAAAAACGTATTAAACATCTACTCAGTTAAGCCAATTTTTAACTTACTGTTATGATATCTTCTCAACTTCTTTCGCCCTAAATTCTTCTTAATGTGTATATGTTCTTCAACTTGAGACGCCTTTATTAATTTTGGTTTGACCAAACTAATTCTATTGGTAATTGGTTCATCATTTAGCGACTCTGCTTCACTTGCAGATATACTTGCTAAACTACAAGAAAACGAGATTGGAGAAATCAAGAGCTACCCTTCTAATAGAACTTACTGTAAAGATTCTGTATCAGAAGCTGAGGCAGAAACAGGCGAAGGGTATTTATAATTTTGTTTATCTTTGATCACCGTCATGTTGATTAATTTACTTGTCAAATTTTACCTTACATTTGAGGTCGTAACTAAATAATTACAACATAATCATAGTAAACATATTGAAATAACAATTTACCAATGATTCTATTGATAAAAGAATAATACAGCCAAAGATAATTGTATTAAATTTACAGAGAACCGCAAAGTTACATAATTCTTGTTAGTACAGGCATTAGACTGAGAGGGCGTTGTATATAACATTATATGGGATTTTCACAAGGCAATAGAATTAAGTTGGCGATTTAAAAGTACCTAGTTTTTTTATTGGTATCACTGTTGTGTTTTATTGACGAGCGACTAAAGAACAAAATGAATTCCTTTTACTGCGCCTGTGTAACTCTCTAATGTCAGTTGTCAGACTTGAGACTTGTCAGTTGTTAAAGTGGTTGTTATTACTGTCTTTTTCGTTGTGGTTTTTTAATAATTCGTTATTACTTATACTCAGTACTCATTAATTTATCCTGTACTCAGTTTACTTATACCCAGTTTCCTTCAAAATTTGATTCGATGGCTGTAATGTGCAAAATCTGCAATAAAGTGTATTCTACACAATATAATCTTAATAAACATTGTAAGAATGTCCATAATATTAAACCGGAACCAATTTCCTATGCTCAGTCTGTGTGGAACTACAAATGTTTACAAGAAAACTGCGATAGGTCGTTTCATCGAAATTCTGAATTAATCGATCATTTACGAGTTCATAACATAAACATTCTTAGTGAGAATATTGAATTTGACAATTTGAATGGTAAGTACACCCATACTTACTTCAAAATATTTTATAACTGTAAATATATGTTTCGTTCAATGTTGTTCTTTTTTTTAGAATTTCAAGTCTGGAAAGCATTATTGGAAAATGTAATAAAACAAATTATAGGGTGTCATCTACATTTCAAAAAAATAACAAGCAAATTACCTATTTTTCTTGCAATCGTTCAGGTAACATAAGTGATGTGTTAATATTTCAGCGCATACTATAAAAAATAAAAATTTCAGGTCTATTTACATCAAAGGCTAATAAACGATTACCAAAAACTCAGGGATCATGTAGATTACAAAGAAATTGTGTCAGTAGTATAAAGGTTTCACATGGAGAAAAAATATTTGTTACTTGGATAAAAACCCATTATGGACATCCAATACAGTTACAACATTTAAGATTGCCAGAAGAAGATAGATGTGCAGTAGCGTCTAAATTGGTAATTGGAGTTAACCCAACAAGGTAATAATAATAATAATAATAAAAATAATACATTAACTATTTTTTTAAGTATACATAACAATTATTGTGATTTTTAGGATTTTAGATGGCTATCGAGACCAAATAGTTGATGAATTAAATCGTGCAGACTTAATAACAAGGAAAGATATAAACAACATTACAAGAACATATCAAATTGACATATCTAGTGGAGTTAGACATAATAATGATGCTATGTCAGTAGATTTATGGGTGGAGCAATGTAAAGATAATGAAGCTAACCCTGTTCTTTTCTACAAAAAACAATGTGAAATTGATGATATTTATCATTTATCTAATAGTGATTTTTGTTTAGTAGTAATGACACCTTTTCAAAAGTCTATGCTTAAAAAGTTTGGTCATAATATCATTGCAATAGATGGAACCCACGGCTTAAACAATTATGACTTTGAACTTTGTACTGTTTTGGTAGTGGATGAATGTGGGGAAGGAATACCTATCTCCTTCATGTTTACTAATAGGAAAGACACTTATATATATCAAGTGTATTTTGAAATAATTAAATCAAATGTTAATACAGTGTCACCAAAAACATTTATGACAGACATCGTTTCCACTTTTTATAATGCTTGGATATCTGTCATGGAATGTACTCCACAACAACTTTATTGTTCTTGGCACATAGACAGAGCATGGCAACAGAACCTGTCAAAAATTAAAAATACGGAAAAGCGCTCTGCAGTGTATAAAACTTTAAAAGTACTCCAGCAGACTATAGAAGTAGATAGTTTTGTTGACTGTTTATCAAATATGATGCAAGAGTTACTTTCTGATAAAGATACTTATGAATTTGGCATTTACTTTCAAAATAATTATAGTTTAAATTATGAAAAATGGGCGTATTGCTTTAGAAAAGGATGTGGGATTAATACAAATATGCGACTAGAATCCATGCATAAAGTTATAAAATATTTTTATTTTGAGGGTAAAAAAGTCAAACGTCTAGATAAAAGCTTGCATGTTTTATTAAAATATGTCAGAGATAAAAGTGTTGATGTTTTAATTAAAAACATAAAAGGCAAATATACCAGACACAACACTGACATTATAAAAAGACATCGTCAAGCTGTGAGAAGTCAATTTGATATTGAAATTGAGAGTCAAAATAAATGGCTTATAAAATCGAATAACACTACTTTTTGTGTAGAATGCATTAGTAATATTACCTGCTGTGATTTAAAATGTATAGAATGTAATATTTGTTATCACATGTATACCTGTACTTGTACGGACTTCTCTATCAATAACTTTCTTTGTGAACATGTTCACTATGTGGTTATTAAACATAAATCTTGTGAGCAAAAAACTCAAATTGAACAAGAAAATGAACTACCTTTCCAATTAGAAAAAAAGAAAATGATTCTACTAAGAATAGGTTATGCTCAAAATGGTCACAAATTTATTCAAAATTGCAAAATAACCACTTAGAATCATTAGACGAAGACAATGTTTCACAAATTGAAAGTCACATGAACACCATTAATAAATTATTAAATTTAAAAAGTTCTGCTCAAACCTTTGTTCCAATAACTAACAATGAACCTGCTAATAAAAAAGTAGCAAAGCAGATTACTTTCTTTTCAACAAAAAAAAAAAAAAAAAAAAAAAAAAAAAAAAAAAAAAAAAAAAAAAAAAAAAAAAAGAGGAAACTGACTAACCCTGGTAAAATTAAAAAACCTAGCATAAAGGAGTATGAAAATATTGCTAATTCACTTAAAAATGATTTTAAAGAAATTTATGTATCATCTTCAACAATCAATGACCATTGTTATACTGTGCTGAATAAAGATATTACTTAAAAAAATGTTTTATTTGTGTTACAACAGAACTAAACATTGATTTTACAACATTGTTTATATCCTGTCAAAATATTACATAGCTTTCTTTTCATTTTCACATTTTTTGGGTGACATGTCACCCGAATGAATGCATTCATTGTTTGACATCGGCGCGAAATTTGAAATATCTGCACATGCGCATCAAAAGGAATTCATTTTGTTATTTAGTCGCTCCTTTTTATTGTCCCAGTTCTTGTTAGTACTGCTGACATTACTTTTATGTGTTACTAGAATGAGGGGAAATTTTAGGGTAGTGGGAGGTGCGTCTGAGCATAGTTGACCCGTGTTTTCTTATCAGGAACGGTCTATTATGGAATAAACATTTTATTGAACTAAAAATAGCAACTAATATTAAGTCAAATGTCAAAAGAATCGATAGAGAAGTCATCTCTATCTAACAAATGTGTAATGTTATGTAACTGTTTTCTGTCTCTCTCTCTCTAAACCAAGCTTTAACGATCAAACGAACTTACCTATAATGTCCGATTATAATTTAATTAGGTTACGAACTTTATTACAGAGGAAGGATACACAAATATTTTGCGATAATAAATGCAGAAACACAATATTATCATTTCACGCATATATCTATGATTTCACGTGAGGTTACGTGAAGGGAAATAGGGTGGGTTCACCATTATCACGTGACGCTATTACGTGAAGTCACGTGAGCATGCGCTTACACTTTCTATTGAAACGTGAAAACGCATGAAATCATAATTTGTGCAAAAATGGAGGAAATACTGATTGAAAAAGTGCGACTACATAATCTGTTATACAATACTCAGTCGTGTAATTATCGTGACCAAAATATGCGACAACAAGCTTGGCAAGAAATAGCGGAGGAATTAAAAACAACAGGTAAATTTATTAAAATGATTATTTTACACATAAACACAAAAAAATGATAAACTAATAACTTGTTTTATTTTAGAAGTGCTTTAAAAATGCAAAAATTTGCCGTATTGGTGTATTCTTCCTCAATGAATAATGCCTTCTTGCCACATAACAGCACCAAAATGGTATTTAAAAGTAACTTGAACTTTGTCAACTGTTTCCTGCTGTATTTCCAATGGTTTATGAAAAACTATTAACTTTCTCTAGATAAACAATGCTTAAGAATGTTTTAGCTTTGTCTCATAGTAAATTATGAGGACTGTATGGCCTGAGCAATTAAAATTCTTCCCCTGGCACTACAATATGTGGCTAGGATGTGCCGTTTTCAAATAAAGGAAGATGTTTGGAATGTCCATTTGTTTAAACTCTATTTTTAAGAAACAGAAGGTTATCCATAATTTAGATCTTAGTTGGTCTTTCTTCGTGTTTGCTAGTTTGGCTGGTTTACGTATTTCCAACTTTATGTTTTCCGTCTTTTCCCCATTTTTAGGGGGCTTTTATTTCGCACTCTTTTTTAGGGTGCTAGTTTGTTACATGCCAGACATCTAAGAGGGTCGATTGGCTGCTGTTAAGCTCTCCTTCCCGTTTCGTTTATTTTCTTCTTCCATATTGGAGAAGAGTTATTTTTACACAAGTCTCTACCCTTATTAGGGGTTGCCAATTATCCCTAAACTTGAGTTCTTAAAAAATGTTTCGCAATACCTTTATTTTGACATCATTGTCTGTTTTTTCGTTTATTGTTACAATGATTTTCAAACCTACATACATACATACATTTAAATAAGTTTCATAACTGTTATTTATGGATTTTGTAACACATGCATTATGTAATTTAGTTAGTTTTATAATTCTGTTTCATTTTGTGAGAGATTAGGAGTGTCTCCTTTTTACTTTGTATTTTAACATTGTTGTTTTCACTGTTGTTTTATTTGGTAAGTTAACGAATGTATTTTATATAAAAAATGTGTAATGGTTTTTATATTCTTTTCAGACCTGAAGATGACGTTAAAGGGTCGAAACTAGTTGTCTTTAAATAACATTTATGTGGTTCTTGGATTTTGTATTCATTGGATCTAAGGTTTTTGCCTTCTTCAATACTTGAATTTGAAAATGGACTCCGCCATACGAATCCCACATTGACAGCAATAAATTTATATCCCCGATTTACATTTGAATGTGAAGTATAAAAAGCAAAACTTGCATTAATTTGACACTGAACGTGTATACGTTTCCCGTCTATAGTTACAATACAATTGGGGAAACGCCCTAATTCTTTGTATTCTCCGTTTGGTGCTGGCATCACAATGGGATGTAATTTTAGCTAAATTCCTTTATAAACAGTTTACAAAACGAAAATGACACTATTTTATCTGTAGCTGGGAAAAATTGATGACTCTCTTTACTACTATGTAGATAAAGTTACATGATACAGCAAAATATATTTCTTTAAACATCACAAAAAATCTTGTTGTAAGCATTCTACACAATTCTTACTAAAAATTTGCCTATTTCTTTGTTTCAGCTGTTGACGTGAAAACCAGTTGGGATAGATTACGTCGATGCTTTTTGAATGCCCTAAGCAGACGGCGTTCTAAGAAAAGGGGCGATTCTGGTAAGAAAACACCTTGGAAATATGAAGCGCAAATGTCATTTCTTCTGCCGTTCTTAGACACGCGAAATACTGAGAGCAACATCACCGACTTTGGAAATTATGTAGACGACTCTGAAACGAAACAGGAATTGAATAATCCGCAAGAAGAAGCGGGTAATGCACAGCTAATTAATGAAGGAGCTGCTATAAATACAGAACGCGATATTATGCCGAATAGTGATGCAGAAAACCCCTTAAAGAAAATAAATCGAGCGTCTTCTCAATATTCTCTATTGGAAAAGGTAAAGACGTTACAAGAAGATCTACAAAAACGGAAATATGGAGAAAAAGAAAAACGTTCAAATGAAATTGTAGCAGATATGGACGAGACTGACATGTTTTTTATGAGTATGTCTAAAATGACAAAGACTTTACCATTCATAGAACAGGCAAAAATAAAAAAACTTTTAAGCAACGCTGTTCTTGATGCGCAAATAGCAATGTCTAAAAACAGTAAAAGCTAGCAGATATTCAGATTATTTATCAACAAGATGAACTAATTAGACCCATTAAAATCTGATAGAGATTTCAATGCCTGCAAACACTAATTAGGTAATATAATAACTACAAATGTGATGATAAAAATAGTTTTGTATTTATATAATAAATTTCTTTTTATTCCAATAAATAATTATTACATTGTTATTCTTACCTTAAACACACTAATATTTCAGCGTCATCAATTCATCTCTAAATACATCTCAAGTCGATTTTCGTCACCGAGCAATAAATCTTTTCCAAAAAATCAGTCAGTTGAATAATATGTTACCATTTGAAATCAAAAAGCATCTGATTGTGGCTTCGGAGACCTAAGAGTCAAAGATTTAGATATAAAGAAATGTACTGATATGTGTAGAGCAGTTGAAGAATCCAGGAAACAAGTTAAAATAATAGCCGCAGGGAATACTTCGAATGTAGAGGTCTATAAAACAAGATTTAGAAAAATCGAATTAAATCTGGAGGAAGAAAAATAAGAGGAAGTAGAAATTATATTAGAAATAAAAGTAAAAAGCTAGCTATAA
This sequence comes from Hermaeophaga mercurialis, assembly GCA_951812935.1. Lineage (NCBI taxonomy): Eukaryota > Metazoa > Arthropoda > Insecta > Coleoptera > Chrysomelidae > Hermaeophaga > Hermaeophaga mercurialis. The sequence goes on along the minus strand of OX638358.1, from coordinate 1,131,202 downwards.
GTGCAATATTACTCACCAATATGGTCAGCGTCAAAGTATGGTAAATGCAAGAAACTAAACAATTTTGAAAAAATGTTGGCAGGAAAAAATATCCATGATCTTATGACTATGGTGTCTTGGAGGAAAAATGTATATAAAAAACTCTCTTCTGGACAAAAAGTACATAAAAAAGTAAACTTTTTGTTAGCATACAATGAAAATAACGCAAAACACTGAATCTATTTAGAAGGCCCAGAGCTCTAAGGTAAACAGTTTATCAAAACACAGTGTATTAAAGTGTTTAAATATATAACAAACTAATGCACTCATTGCAGTAACCTTATATATATTTAATATATTTCTATTAATACTTAATTAAGTCACTACTATGGTGATTAAATTGTAATTAATTCCATTTTACATTGGCCTAAAGTGGCTGGTGTAGATTAAAGTATGTGATAGAGGAATACATTTTCTTTTTTTAGTCTCTTGAGATGGTAGAATATGTATTTCTATTTTACATGCCCCTGGTGATGACCCCATGGGCTACGAATCAAGTGCAGAAAGATGGTCACCTGTGCCAAGCGTAGAGAAAATATTACTCTCAGTTGTTAGTATGTTAGCAGGTACTTGTTTAAAACTTCTTTATTTTTTGGATATTCCTTATAATTAACACTAAAAATTATAATTTCTAATTATATTTGCAGAGCCAAATGATGAAAGCGGTGCTAATGTAGACGCTGCAAAGATGTGGAGAGAAAAGTGTGAAGAATAGCAGAAAAAATTGTCAGTAGGACACTTGGTATTAGCTACATTTATTTAAGTGTTTAAATATGTAACACAACATTGCACTCATTGCAATAACATTATATATATTTAATATATTTCTATTAATAAAGTAGATAAAAAAACGCGAGTGTTGAATAAACCAAACACTGTTTGTTTAGTCAAAGATTCGCCTGACTCAGGTTTAATAACACTTTAGGATCGAGATTCGTTACCTAATGTTGTCGACAGTACAGGACACAAACAGAAGAGAACTCTGTAGTAATAATAATAATAAAAATAATAATAGGATTTGGGCTTTCAACCTTTTATGTTCCAGAGTTAGATTTCTCTATTATATATTTAATTAAAGACCTCTGGGTTAAAGTTCCTCGTTGAGATAGTTTAAAAAGAACGTGGAAGCATCCAATGATTTATTTTGTTAAAAGATTAAAAGTTAAATAGTTCAAAAAAACTACCCGAAAAGTAGGGTTAAATGCAATGACATATTTTAATTTAAAAAAAAGCAAAGTGCATACGTGTTTGATTTAATGATAAAACCTCTATTAACGATTGTGCTTAGTTCGACCACCAACCAGGGGGGCAGGTCGATCGACCGTGTTGGCATGCTTTACTGAAGAAATGGCAACTTTTTATTTGCCAAGTCACTGAATACTGAATACCCGTGCAATGTTAAAACTAAACAAAAATTGGTGCATTGATTTTAACAAGTTCCATATTTTTACATAAATTATTTTATTTATATTTAATCTAATGAAGAATGGCAGGATCAGCTTTAAGAAGGCTAATGGCAGAATACAAACGTTAGATTCTTATTTAACTATTTGTTATTATTATTATTTCTGTTGTTTTTTTTTTAGAACTTACACTGAATCCTCCTGAAGGAATTATTGCTGGTCCAATTAATGAAGAAAATTTCTTTGAATGGGAAGCGCTGATAACGTACGAAATTAATATGTTTATATTAATGTTATTTACTATATATTTTTTAGTGGACCTGAAGGGACCTGCTTTGAGGGCGGTGTTTTTCCTGCTAAACTCGTTTTTCCAGCAGATTACCCACTTAGTCCACCAAAAATGCAATTTACTTGCGAAATGTTTCATCCGAATAGTAAGTTAAAGATTAAAAACATGTACAGGAGCCATTTTAGTCCAAGGTAAAACTGACTGCAGGATTTAATTATTTTATTACCTTTGCCTTAATGGTGTAACCCTAATAGTGACATACGGAATATATACTAAGAGAACATGGAAATACCTAAACAGAAATATAGAAATACTAATAAAACAATATCAGGAACATCAGTGGAATGAAGAAATAAACAAAGAACATGGAAAAAACACCAAAAGATTTACATAATCACTATGAATAAAAGTTTATGATTTCCACCATTGTAGAACATGGAATAGCAATAGAATATTCATCTGAACAAGAAAACGTAAACATATTTGCGGATAATTTACAAAATTACCGAGTACCTTTTCTTCTCGCTAAAAAACTGGACAAATATAAATCAAAACCTCGGAAACCCACCAGATAAAGAACTGCCATAAACGACGAAGAACTCTGTTTAGAATGAAGCGACTTCCCAGAACAATGTAAGAATGGAAAAGTTATAGTTATCCTGGTTCAGACTATATTAATATTAATAACTATAGAGCCAATCACCCCATTTTGAGTAAACTTTACAAGAAGATCAAAATTTCTCTTTCTCATCCAAAGGATCCTGTCCCCAGGGGTAAGATTTAGATATGCTATTGAAATTGCCATTTGGATCAATGCATTTAAAACTAATCTTTTTCTTTTTAGTTACTAAAGCTTTAAGTAGGGTCCTTCGCTCTTAAGAGATAAAAGTATTTCGTCGCATATTAAATTAATTAAAAAGATGCAGGTTTTAGTTAGCTCAAGCATGGGAAAATTATAAAAAAATATCGCAATTGAACTACTTTTTTAGAAAAGTTGGGAAAATGGTTTGTTCTAAGTAATTTTTATTATTTCTACTAGATTTTAAGGAAAATTGCAAAGAAATGTCATAGTTGAACTACTTTTTAAAAAAAGTTTGGAGAACGTTTTATTCTAAGTAATTTTTATCTTTTTTTCCAGTTTTTAAAGAAAAATTATGAAAAAACGTCACATTTAAACTGTTGGCTTAAACAGTTGGAGAGTAATTTTAAAATCGCCTAGTTTTAAGAAAATTAATAAAAATAGTTTTCAGTTTGTCCAAATAATTGTTCATTGTTTATCTTACAGCCAACACAATATTTGTATCTTTTTGATACGTTTTATCAATATTAAATTGCTCGATTAATGCTCATTACAAGCAGGCTTTTGGTTCACAATAAATTAAAAACTTTTATTATTTAGAAAATAGGAGTAAAAGGCAATAAAACAGTGAAATGTAGCAGGCCGTTCAGAGGTTTTATATTACTCCTGATGCTTAATTGGTACGAATGGAAGTAATTTCATAATTTTGCTCCTTTAATTGGCACCTTACGCTTATTATACAATTTTATATGTACAATTAATCCATTACTATGGTGATTAAATTGTAATTAATTCCTGCACAGTCAGTTTTACATTGGCCTAACTTGGCTGGTGTAGATTCAAAGTATGTGATAGAGGCATGCATTCTCTTTTTTTAGTCTATTCAGATGGTAGAGTATGTATTTCCATTTTACATGCCCCTGGTGATGACCCCATGGGCTACGAATCAAGTGCAGAAAGATGGTCACCTGTGCAAAGCGTAGAGAAAATATTACTCTCAGTTGTTAGTATGTTAGCAGGTACTTGTTTAAAACTTCTTTATTTTTTGGATATTCCTTATAATTAACACTAAAAAATTATAGTTTCTAATTATATTTGCAGAGCCAAATGATGAAAGCGGTGCTAATGTAGACGCTGCAAAGATGTGGAGAGAAAATCGTGATGAATTTAACCGAATAGCAGAAAAAATTGTTCGGAGGACACTTGGTATTCCAACATAAAAACTTACTTACTGTACTTTACTTGAAAAATAAGTCAGTTATTTACAACTTTTGTTTTTTGTTACTCAAGATTATCAAATAAAGTTATAAAAGTTATCTTGTTTTGGATAATTTTATGTATGATATATCTTAAGTCGGAGGTATTCACGATTTGTTCATTTGGAGTAATCCTACAAATATTACAAACAATATTAAATTAAAATTGGTCAATGTTCAAATATGGAAATAATTCTATATCTATAGTGAAATTGACATTTTATTAAAAACCCAAAGTCAGTTCACGAATCAGACTATCCTATTACACAAATTATCCAGTTAATACTGCCCACGCTGGAACGGAGATCAAAATAAAAAATATGGTAAAACTGTATCAAATAAAATAGAAAAAATGCATAAATTATACAAAGAATTTAAATCACTGAAATTTAACATGGAAGTCAATTATAAACGTCCAAAAGCCAAAAACTTATGTACCTTCTAGCAAAAATGAGTACGAAATAAATCTATAGTGAGCCACTACAATTTGCTGAATATCTAGTACAAATATTTACTGCGCCAGATATTGAAATAGATAGAAACATACATAACACTTGACTACCTCTATCAGTAAAAGAAATTCAACAAGATATCATATACTTAAATTATAGAAAAGCTGCAGGTTCAACAAAGATTAAAAATCTACCAATGAAAGGCGTTGGACTTATCACTTTTATCTCGATGTCATTCACACCTACGCTACAGACCAAAGCTGTTGAAAACAACAGAAGTTATACTAATCCCTAAGCAAGTCAAACACCTAAATGATGTTTCCTCATACAGATCTATAAGCCTATTAACAATTATATCTAAAAAACTCGAAAGATTACTACAAATGATTTAACTGTGATCCTCAAACAGAACAATGGATTTCGAAAAGAACATTTCATTGTTCAGCAGGTTCATAATAGCTAGTTTACTGCATAAATCTAGCCATGGAAAACAAATAACAATTTACAAAATCAAGAAATATCTCACCAACACTTGAAAATGTAACGATCCTACATGAGCAACAGAATTTCAAAAAAGAGTCGACGAAAGTACTTTCAACGTTTCCCAATAAAATCAGGTGGCACTTAAGGAAGTGTTTTTGAACCACTATTACATGTGTTACGTACAGCGAATCTACCTAGAAAAAATGAAACCACGAGCACATTTTCCAATGATTCCGTCATAATTGCAGCCCATAAAAGTTACAGCTTAGAAGGCAACTAAATGACATACAAACTAATGAATTTTCTAGCCAAAATATCTACAAATACATCTTGACAGAGTCACATGGAATGAATATGTACTAAAGCGCAAACAAACTGATCTATCTAAGAGTAAAAGATTCGTTACTTGGTAGAAAATAGAAATCGGTACAGGAAAATAAACTACTAATCTACAAAATTATATAAAACCAGTCTGCATATATAATTAAATCACAAATAAGTGAATAAAAATACTGCGTTTAACAGAGAACTTAACATTGTACTTTACAAACCAGAGTTTTTAGGAAAATCGCATAATTTTTTTTATTAAGCATTCATTAGATTATGATAGTTTTTATTTTATTGTTGAATTTACAGCAACAAATTTTAATAAAACTTATAAACAATACAATTTGACAGGTTTTAATCAAATTCATTTAAAACAATTGAATTCTCCGATTTTTTCAGGCGCTAGAGTTAGAACGTTTGGTAACTAAAGTCCTTTTGGCATTTTACTCTTTGATGCTCAATATCGTGCCCAAGAGGCCCAATGTCTGGTTCTATTAATTTGAAAATAAGCCGAAATTGTCTCAATGTATTTGTAACATTTTGGTCACTTTTATTTTTACACATCATTCATGGTAACTCAAAAATTGCAGGAATTTAAAACGTCAAGATCAGAGCGACTTTACAATCAATTTCAAGTTCAATTGCAGCAAAAGAACTAAAAAGCATTTATCGGTAAAATAATAAATAAATATTCACAAAACCTATCAAATGGAAAATTCCGATTTTAAGCAAATATAGAACAAATTTCACCCAACTGCTTTTGGTAAGGAACTTTGTTTAAATTATTCTCAAAATTTTATATCGTTAACACTATAAAAAACGGTATTATTTGTAAAATATGTTATTGTAGGTACATTTGTAAGTAGTGTATACTAAGTGTTGGCGAAATATAAATTACTTCAAAAATGTCGAATACAACAGAAATTTTGAACAATATTTCAAAAGTCACAAAGTTGTTTATTCGATGAATAGTACATTGATTTGTTTTAATAACGTAACTCGCTTTCGAATAAAAAAAACCAGAAATTCAGGGGTTTTTAAGACATTCAGAGGAAAATGCACTAATTTTTCTTAATAACGGTTAATATCACTTAAAAAAGCTCCAACCATAGTCTCTAGAACAGATGTAATTATGAAATCTAAATGGTGAAAATATGTTGAAAGCGGAATTATTAACATTAGTTAAAGAAATTAAAGCAGCTGATAAATATGCAGTTAATGCAGCGTTTCTCAACCTTTCAGTATTTGGGCCCCCTTTTCAAAATCAGTTTTTATCTCGCTTCCCTACCTTTCTTTTTCATACAATAATAAAATTCGACGTATATTATATTTGGACCCTAATCTAAGGCCTAGAGTCCTAATGTAGAACTTAATTACAGACCATCAAAATTACCGAGAATGTCAGCATGAATATCATTTTGCTTTTCTTTCTGTGAATTAATTTTTTTTAAATAATAATTATAGTTTTTCATTTTAATGAGCTGGCTGGCGCGCCCCGCAGGTTGATAAACGCTGACTTATGGGATGGCGTTAAGTTATAAAAAACAATTTTAATTTGCCTTCGTATCATCGGGAACTTATTCACATTGTTGTAAGTGCCAATTAAAGGTGAGGCGTTAAGGAAAAACAGTACTTTAAAATGACTGATGTTAAAAATTACGACTAGTTCTAGAATCAGTTAGTAATGTTATAGCATAATATCGGTAAAATGATTTAAGACAAGTGCAGCAAGAAAAGGGAATGCGGAAAACTTGTAGGCTTAAAGTTTGCGAATATTAATTAAATTAAACAAGTACAAATATTTGTTTTACTGTAAAACAAAATGCTTATTACAACAAAAATATTTCTAGCATGAACTAGGTATGTAATCCTTATATACCTATATTTAATCAACTTATAGAATAAAACGTTTTCTTGTAATAAAAAATAACATTTTTAAACTTTTCCCCCTTAGCTAATTTTCTATACTTCTTCGCTTTCAGATTGTTTCTTTTTCTTCTTCTTTTTCTTTTTCTCGGAAGTTGGTTCTTCCACTTCTTGATTTCCAACTTCGGCATCTACTGATTCGTGAATTGGTTTCTTTTTCTTCTTTTTCTTTGTTGTCGTTTCTTCATCTTCACCTTCTATTTGTTCAAGAGTACTCTCTTCAAGCTTCTCTTGTTTAACTTTCTTTTTCTTCTTTTTAGGAGTCTCCTCGGATTCTGTAAAATTAAAACGCACAAATAAAAAAAAACGTTTTAAATGATCGTGAAAATAAATCAAACCTTCTACATTCGTCTCGTCCGCAGCTTCTTTTTCGGCTTTGACTTTCTTTTTCTTTTTTGACGAACCTGGAGTAACCGCTTCTTCTTCCTTAACTTCCTCTTTGACTTCGGATTCGAACCTTTTTCTTTTACTAACAGACGGAAGGGTCGAATCAGCAGCTTCTGGGTATTGTTTTATTTCACTGATTCCATGATACTTTTCGAATTTGGCTTTAGCTTTCCCCGTACCACTTATCCTCTTTAGATTTCCTTCTTCTAAAATTCTTAATCTGGATTCTAACTTGGCTCTATGTTCGACTCCTAAAAAAAGCACACACACCTTAAAACCGTTAAATTTCAATTTATGAAGCAGCAAAACAGTGGAGAAGATCAACTGTGAATGTAAGGAAGAGGGAATTGAATTATGTGTTCGACTTTTGTTCTTGTTTGAAGTCGTAATAATAAGAAATAAACAATATTCTCACCTAGAGTAAAAGTTCCGTCTTCTCCAAGAGCATCAACGCGTGTGGCAAGTGACGCTTTTGCCGCCAGCATCCTGGACATCTTTCCTTTATTTTTTGTACTCGATTGTCCCACCAACTGGGAATGGTAAATAAGCCCGTACTTCGGAGTGTCTTTTTTCGTTTTAAGAGCTCTAAATAAGGCTTTTTCGGCGCCGAGTATTTGCACCGTTGAGGCGGGATGTTTTGCTAAATTGATAAGAGAACCAGCGTGCGAAATAAGTCTAGCTCCGACTAGATCACCGACAAGAACGGTTAAATTCGGGGCCATGGCCATCATTCTCGCTTTCAGGTAATCATAAAGTTGTGTCCTGTAATTTGTAATGTCAATAACTTGATCGCACAAATTTTGAATGTTGATGATGTCTTCTTCGGAAATTTCGGTGCCCATTGAAATTTCAGCCGCTTCTTTTACCTTCTCTTCAATTTCTTCGGGTAAAATATCGGATAAATCGGAAGTGGAAGTATTTTCCCTGGTGCCGATAATTTTAACGGTTTTTGCGAACGCTACATTGTCCGTAATAATTTTGCCCAATTCGGGAAAATGCCACCCGTACCACTCTCTGCACCTCATTATATAATTGTTTAATTCTTTATCCAGATCATCTAATAACGAAACCGCTTGCACTATCATCGTATCTACTTTGTCGGGGGAAAATTTCAGTTTGTATCTGGATAAAGAATGCGCCAATCCCAACGCCATAGCGGTCATTTCTTTTTTCGGTAAACCGGAAATCAGATTCTCCAATTGCGATCGAATGCATCTCATTAATTCTTGAACGGCCGTATTCGAAAGGCATTGCAAATTGAATTTCTCTTTTATAGCGGACCCCAATTTCGCGTCGGCAACTAAAATTTGCTCTTGAAGATCTTTGTCGACGTGTTTCTTCAAAACCTTCTTTAAACTCTTCGAAATTTTACCTTCTACGGCTGCTGTTGTGGCTGCTAAGGCTTCTGTGGTATCGCAGAATTTTTCAAAGTGTTTAAGCTTCACCCTGTTAATAAAAATATCCCGAGTTTATAAGTGACTTAGAAATGCGGTAGAAAATAAAATATGATAAATAAGTAGGGAAATAATTTAATACAAATGTGGAAAACAGCCGACATACGGGAAATTGTAATTGTTGAAACTATTTTTTTCGAACAAAATCTGGATTTTCTAGTTTTAAAATATTGCTTAAAGAACATATCAAAAACTTATAGTTTACTGACAAATTTTAGTTCCTACGAAATGTATTTTCTTTTTAATATTTAAACTTATATATCTTAGTGTACTATTGTAATTTATTAACTTTAGATTCTTACCCATGTAATTAAGTTTGTTTAATTGTATACTTTTATTTTGTTCTTATTAATGTTAAGAAAATTGTTTTGACATTTTGCAATAATGAATATGAATAAAAAATAAATGAACTTACACTTTTCCTGCAGATTCTGGTGTGGTAAAATCGCGGTATAAATTATCGGTCTCTTTTAATTTCTTTTCATCGAGTAGCTGAAAGCATGGTTAAAGTAAGGTTAGGAATCTGAACGTGAACTTTATTTATTTACCTTAAATATAGCGTATCCAGCTGGAGTTTCGAATAGAACCAACATCTTTTATATATTAAAAAATTCTAAACATTTATTTCAAATTCAATGCAACTAATTAAAAATTTCTTTAAACTTATTTCGCTCAAAACACATCTAGCCATTCCCATGCAAATCGTTTTTGATAAGTGACAAATGACATAACAGAAAAAAATCGTAGTTAAACTCTGTATGTATAGAATTCTACTACGGGTATCGGTTTTTCTGTAAATTACTACTTCTTACATGAAAAAGCTGGTTTTATCGCCAGCAGAAAAAATAATCTATTAGACGGGCTTTGTTATTGTTCAGGGTCCTTTCTTGAAATGTATACACATTTTTGCTTAAATATACGTAACAAATAAAAAGTAGAATTTATTAGTACAGTAGCGAAAATATGGTTGAATATTACTTACTTAGCAAGAGGCTATTCAAAAGAAAGAAGAAAAGTATTAGTTATCAATTTTAAATTATTTACTACCATGGATTCATTTGTCAGCTATTTTTCATTGTTTTTTAAGCGATAAACCGAATTTGCAAAGACAGTTGTTTAATAAAATCATTGTAAGTTGTAAAAATCCCAGTTTTAAGTTTAAATCTCGACTTTAAAGTAATTTTATTACATTTTAATGAATGTCGTCTTAAAATAGAAATTTATGAATCTCTATTTTAAAAACAGAAATATATTTGATATCGAGAGACTTATCGCCGGTTTTAAATATCGAATATATTCTGGCATCTTTCCATAATGAAAAAAGCTAGTTTAGATTGTTGATGTAATTCTGAAAAACGTTGCCCATTAGAACAATTTTCTGTTTATTATAATAACCGAGATATCAGTACATGCCCCTCCAATTTGGGACATAGCGTATTTTACACTTTTGATAGATTAAAATCGACGAAAAATTAAGCTTAATATTTATTAAAAATACATATTGGAAGTACAGTGTTCATAACATCTGATTAAATTCTTCTTGAAGATCCTGTGGCACTTCGACTTCTTTTAAATTTTCTAAACCAATCTCATCTTCAGTCCTATAAATAAAAGTAGATAAGTATTTTTTTTAAATGTAGACACTTTCATTTACCTTATTAAAATATTAACTAAATGTTCGCAAGCAGCAAGTGCTCTTTTATCCGTCTCCCATTTATGCAATTCCCTTAAAATCGCATAAGTGTTTTTGTCCCTTATAAATTCTCTATTACATTTCTTTGTTACAAGTTGTGTTAAAGCTTCTAACAAAATACACCTGAAATTAATAAATATTAAACTTACTATTAGACAGAAAATTTAACTTTTTTGTCAAAAAGTTATTAGAGAATATGTATACTTTGGAAATTTTCTGTAAAATATACTCTCTTCATTTATCAAGTGCTCAACGTATTCTCTAATAACCGTTATGTTCTGTAGTTGGGTGAGAACCTGTTGGAACAGTAAATAAATAAAGAAAATAATCAAAATTTGCTTAATGAGCATTTTCCCAAATTTTTTGTCTTAAGGCAGTTAGTAGGAAATGAACACTTAATAAATATCATAACAAAATTATTCATTTTTTTTCATTTAGTAACTCTTTAAAAGCATAGTTGTTTATACTGACAATTTACTATACCTTATGTCTGGATCTTCCTCTCTCATTTTATCTTCAGGTAAATATTGTAGTTCAATTGGTAATTTGTCGTTGTCATCCTCATCGAACTCGTTATTGCCGGCCAGAGGCAGTAACAAATGTGGTAATATATCAACATCATCGCTCAATAACCATTTGTGAAAATTTTCTTCAAAACAACAATTTTTTAAAGTGCCCACTACCCCACCCCTTCTAACAAGAGACTGCTTATACTCGGTAAACGGTAATAATCGTTGTATTACACATTTACTTTTATCTAAAATAAATAACCTTACCCTATGACTTTGTGATAAATTTGATAACACAGGCCCTAAGTAATGTAATTTAGCGCCTTGTTTGTTATACTCGATTTTAGTAAATACGTTAATAATTTCGTCAAAAGGTTTGTCACTTTCTTCTATAATATCAACTACTCTTTCTATTAAATGAGAAGGCCTAGTTACATTTGAAAGTATCATACAACACTGATCGGCTATAGAACTCTCTGTATTAAAAATGTTATTTAACAGATGTTTTACAATGTGGTCGGGAGATTTTTGCAAAGGAGAGCAATATTCTTTCGTATCCAAGTTTACGAGGACTGAGGCCCCATTTTCACTTGCAGAAATGTTTACTAAACACATACTTGCATCTTTTGCAATAGGTATAGTTGTATCTTCTATTAAAGCAATTAATGATACTAATAATTGCGATTTTTCTAGAACCAAATTCAGACCCTCCTTTGAACCAGTTAAACCTACAAAAAAATTAATAACAGTTGTTATTAAATAAGGAATCACTTTTACATGAATAAATTTTATTACCTAGTACATATTCGACAGCGATAGCTTTCAAATCTAGTCTGGCTACTAATTGAACAAATTTTATCAAGTCTTCAAGACTTTCACTCATGTTAATATTTTAAAAATGTTTGTAAAACGAGAAAGCACTGGAAAAATCAAAACATAACCTATAAATAAAACGTGTAAGGTTATTTTAGCTTGTTCTTAATGTTCAAGGCCACAAAAAAAAGAATTCCAACTTCACTCCTATTTTACATCATTAAAGATCAGGTGCGGTCTAGCCCATTTGTCGTTCAAAAAAGATTCATGGGCATAGGATACAATTTTATGTTTTGACAAGGATATTTTTATTTTATTTCTATATTTTAATTCAGTCTTTTGGACTACTAAGGAAAATATTTTTACCGACTTCTATTCATTTTAGCATCTATAAATTACAAAAAGCAGTTATTTATGTTTAACAATTCAAGCAAAATCCTATATGATCCTTATTTCGTGCAAAAGCGATAAATAAAAAAATATTAAAAGTAAAAAACTATTATGACACAAAACTTTTGAAATGTTAGAGAGAACCCAAAAAGATAAAAATAAAGTTTTGGATGAATATTTTAAAACTCAATAATATAATTTTTGAAAGGTATAATAAATGAATCGTTTAATTATTAGATGTAAATTTATTTGTTTTCAAGGTCTCACTTTCAATACATTTTATTAAAACAAACTTCTGGCTCTGTAAAATTATTTTTACAACTTACAAGTTAAACACTTACATTTTTTTAACAGTATGTAAAAGTAAGTGCCGGTTTAAATGGCCTTTGTGAGAAAATGATTTTTTACAAGTAGAACACTCAAATTTTTTTTCACCAGCATGAAACAATAAATGCTGGTTTAAAGTGCCTTTTTGAGAAAACGTTTTTTTACAAATGGTACATTTAAATTGTTTTTCATCACTATGAACAAGCAAATGCTGGTTTAAATGACCTTTTCGAGAAAACGATTTTTCACAAATGCAACAATTAAATTTTTTTTCACCGCTATGAACAAGTAAATGCAGATTTAAAGAGCATTTTTGAAAAAATGATTTTTCGCAAGTTGAACACTTATATTTTTTTTCCCCAGCGTGTACAATTAGATGCTGATCTAAAGTGCTTCTATGAACAAACGATTTTTCACAAATAGAACACTTAAATTTTTTTTCACCAGCATGAACAAGTGAATGTAGGTTTAAATTTCGTTTTTGAGAGTACGATTTTCCACAAATGGAACACTTAAATTTTTTTTCACCGCTATGAACAAGTAGATGTTGATTTAAAGTGCTTTTTAGACAAAACGATTTTTCACAAATGGAACACTTAAAATTTTTTTCACCGCTATGGATAAGTAAATGCTCATTTAAGTGACCTTTTCGAGAAAACGATTTTTCACAAAGAGAACATTTAAAATTTTTTTCACCAGAATGTATAAGTAGATGCTGGTTTAAATGACCTTTTTGAGAAAAGGATTTTTCGCAAGTAGAGCATTTGTATTTCTTTTCATTTATTGAATGTTTTTTTAATGAAACTTCGTATTCCTCTCTATTGGTGTGAAGAAAGTCTTCGTTTGTGAGATATTCCTTATGAAACTCGTTCATTGTCTCATGAGGTTGTGGCATAATATCTTCCTTTACCTCTTGTTTAATTTGAAAGTTACTGTAACCATCATTTGGTAGTATTTTATCAGAGTCATAGGATATTGGCACAAATTCTTGCTGTAATTCTTGTTTAATGTCATAATTGCTACAATCATTATTTGATACTATTTCATTAGAATTGTAGGATTTTACCACAATTTCTTCCTCCATTTCTTGTTTAATTTCTTGCTTTACTTCTTGTTTAATTTCAAAATTGGTGTAACCATTATTTGACACCGTTTCATCTCCATCTTCATCCTTAATCATTAATTGTTCTTGTTTGATTTCAGTGATTAACGGATTTCCTTCATTAATGTTCATCATCTTTATTTATTAAATTGAATCCTAAGAACATGTATCCCTTTAACCTTTTTTTTCTTCTTCTTTTTTATCTTGTGGCTTCCATCCATTCGGTTCTTGGGCCACCGCAACTTGTCACTGAACAAAAATAGATGAGAGTAATAGCACTAAAAAAAAAGAAGAGTACAACTTTTTCGTATCATTGATTAAACTTGACGAATGAGAGAGGATCGAAAATTTAAAATGAATAAATTGTAAATATTACAGATTGTATGTATTTTAATTTTAATGTGCTGTATACATTTTTATAATATTTTAATTCTAGAAAATACATGCCAACAATGTTAAAATTTAGTCTTAAGAGGCAATGTTGATAATGATGAAATTTCTCTTCCCATTAAAAAATTAAGAAACTCCAAAAGTAATTGCTCAGAAGGTAACAAGAGGTAAAAAATATCGTTGTGAAACATTTTAAACGTTCCAGCGATGGAAAAATGGCCAAGTGATTACTTGTGGGAAAGAAAACAAAACAAGTGGTAATAAATATAATGTATCATATCATTTTAGACGTTTTCATTCAATTTTTAGCTCTACGCTAGATGAAAATGATGAATCTAAACCAAATTCTTCTTGTAGTTACTCAAGTTCTGCAGTGTCAAGTATGTCTGTATTTCCATATTTTAAGAGAACCATTTTTTATGATTGCTCATCTCGACGAAAAAAGAAAAAGATAAAGTTTTACTGGAAATGACTGTTGTAGACTTGCAACTATTTTCAATTGTAAATGGTAGTGGATTCAAAAAATTTGTTAAACTGCTTGATCCTAAATATGAACTTCCTAGTACCTATATTTTATCCCAAGGATGGATACTTATTCAGCGGCATATAATAAGTTAAAAGATTAACTTAGTAACATTGATTATGTATCAATTACATTTGATGCATGGATATCTATAATCATAGAGTCATATGTAACAGCAACATATCACTACATAGATAAAGATTTCAATCTAAAATCAGCTGTCTTAACTAAATCACTAATTTTCCGTTAAATATACCTAAAAACAATACTTTTCAAAAGTTACACTAACGTTAACCGTAAAATGATTAAGGAATGTTATTCTAAACCATATAAATGTTACCTTATTTTAACTTTTAAAAAACGTTTTATTGTTAAATGGGGGACAACAACAATAATAATAAATATAATAATGAGGGTGTTAGGGATTATTTATACTTAAAAATCGTGTACAACTCTTCATACCTACATAATAAATTATTACAAATTACCTGTTGATGCACGGAAAAAGACCATTTGTAACGATATTTTGTGCAGTACTTAAATAAGAGCTAAATTGTCTCTTTACCAAATCTGTTAATGTGTATCCAGCATCACCATTTTTAGGGCAATTTTCTTCATGATACGATAAGTCTCTAGAATAAAACGCACCACAATTCCACCTGCAGTAAAAATATAACCATTCGTAATTTTCAACTGGTTCTAATTTTCGTTGTTTACAACACAATGGAGAGATGTTATAACAAATGAAGCAATAAAAGTGGTCACAAGTACATTTAAATATCCTTGAGGACCCAGATACTTGGAAAATATTTTCACAAAAATCACAAATTCTTGGAAATAATTCTCTACAATGATCAAATACTTTGGTTTTACATGGAGATAAATAATGATATGGATACTTTTTTTTGTATTCAGCGCTCAAATATATTTCAGGGTAGTACTTACGCATCTCAATATTTTCAGTTTGAGTAGTTATACTATTAGTTTCAATTATTGATTTATTATCGTTAATAAAATAATTAAAATTATCAATATCAGATTATAGTAATTATTTAAATTAGTATTTAATATTCGGGACTTGTAAAAGTTGAGAACTTGACTAATTTACTTGTTCTTGGTATTATAAGTACTTCCTGTATTCCGAATAATTTTTTGTCAATAAATATAATAATGAGGGTGTTAGGGATTATTTACACTTAAAAATCGTGTATAACTCTTCATACCTAAATAATAAATTATTACAAATTACCTGTTGATGCACGGAAAAAGACCATTTGCAACGATATTGTTATACAAGGAAATAACTCCATCATCACCATCTTCATTACACATGCCGCATTTAATGGTTCTTGTTGGATAAATCTTGATTGGCTGCACTGATAAATATTTACCACAAGCAGAACAAATTAACGTGCTTAACACTTCTTCAGGAATAATGAACATTTACACACTTTTCAATTTTCCCCTAAAATTGTGATTTTAGAGTTCTATTCTATTGGGTCAGTCTGTTTTATCATTCAAACTGGTTTCAAGATATTCGCAAAAACAAAATATTGTGACACACTATAGCTAAGGAAAACTTAATAAAAAAAAATGTTTGTAGTAAGAATATATTTCAAAAATACAGTTAACATGTCTGGCACAAAAAAAATCCTTAAGATATAATGACAACTATCCCTATAATTAATTTTTGCTCGAAAAAAGTGTAATTATTCAATAATTTTCTTTAATAAGACAGTAAAACACAAAGGGATACGTATATCGGGGAATTGAGGCTCACAATTTTGATACCAGTTATACTTTATAGTAAGCTGATTAATTCGAAAGATCACCTCCTTTGAAGTGTTAACTTTAAAAAGAATGTAATACTTATCAGCAGGATAATCGTGAGAAACAGAAACATTACTTTTTCCATTCTCGCAACTTGAATGTAAAATGAACTTAAAATTATCTCTAGTGATAACAAAAACTTGTTGTTCATGATTGAAATTATAATCTTTAAAAGAAAATACATTTGATCTTGACACTAAATGATTTTGTGCAGTACTTAAATAAGAGCTAAATTGTCTCTTTACCAAATCTGTTAATGTGTATCCAGCATCACCATTTTTAGGGCAATTTTCTTCATGATACGATAAGTCTCTAGAATAAAACGCACCACAATTCCACCTGCAGTAAAAAAATAACCATTCGTAATTTTCAACTGGTTCTAATTTTTTTTGTTTACAACACAATGGAGAGATGTTATAACAAATGAAGCAATAAAAGTGGTCACAAGTACATTTAAATATCCTTGAGGACCCAGATACTTGGAAAATATTTTCACAAAAATCACAAATTCTTGGAAATAATTCTCTACGATGATCAAATACTTTGGTTTTACATGGAGATAAATAATGATATGGATACTTTTTTTTGTATTCAGCGCTCAAATATATTTCAGGGTAGTACTTACACACCTCAATATTTTCAGTTTGAGTAGTTATACTATTAGTTTCAATTATTGATTTATTATCGTTAATAAAATAATTAAAATTATCAATATCAGATTTATCCAAACAAAAATTCAAAATAATAAGATTCATTTTTTTCGGAAAAATAATTTTGAACGAGTATGCGTTATTCTCAAAAATTTCGCAAGGACGCTTTTCAGTTTGAAAAAATAATCTTTCAGTACCTTTGTCATCATTTAAATAACATTTTACATATTGCAGAATTCTTTCTACTCTTTCTTTTGGACCTAAACCGGTAACGTTAAGGAAAAAACAATTTTCCGATAAATTGCACCATAAATAGATAATAAAAATAAAATTGTTTTCTTTGTACAAGTAATAATTTTCAAATTCTTTTTTTCCATTTGTGATTATTACAGGTTTTTCTAAGATTTCCTTCGTGTGAATACTTTTGTAATGTTGGAGAAGTTCATAAGAAGTATGTTCATTTCCTGAAGGACAAATTGGACATTTGTATGTACCTGCAACACATTCTTTTTCATGAGCAGCAACTTCTGAATAATTCATTATTCGGTTGCATCCTTCGTACCTAAATAAAAAAAAAGAAATTCAGATTTTACCATACAACAGATGTTCGTTTATGAAAATTGCACAAATAGTCAAAATCCACATTTTAAAATGATCTTAAAATATACAGAGTATTTTATAAATTTCGACTTTATCAAAGTTTAATCCTCAATGATGTGTTTATACAGGGTGACATATTGATTTGTGAAGCATGTCAAAATCTGATACCTTTAAGAAAGTTAATTCACATAAAAAAATTTCAGTACATTTTTTTCTTTATTATAATAAAAACATAATGATATTTTTCAAAAGTTACACTAGCGTTAACCGTAAAATGAAACGTTACAACCTTATTTTAACTTTTAAAAAACGTTTTATTGTTAAATGGGGAACAACCTTGGAATTTTTTCAACAACTAGAATAAAGTAATTATTTAAATTAGTATTTAATATTCGGGACTTGTAAAAGTTGAGAACTTGACTACTTTACTTGTTCTTGGAATTATAAGTACTTCCTGTATTCCGAATAATTTTTTGTCAATAAATATAATAATGAGGGTGTTTCGGATTATTTATACTTAAAAACCGTGTATAACTCTTCATACCTACATAATAAATTATTAGAAATTACCTGTTGATGCACGGAAAAAGACCATTTGTAACGATATTGTTATACAAAGAAATAACTCCATCATCACCATCTTCATTACATCTGCCGCATTTAATGGTTCTTGTTGGATAAACCTTGATTGGCTGAACTGATAAATATTTGCCACAAGCAGAACAAATTAACGTGCTCAACACTTCTTCGGGAATAATGAACATTTTTGTTGCAAGATTCTTTAAAATTTTATCAAATACAAACAATATAATCTCAACTCTACGCTGAACGTAAATGGAAAAAGACCACGCCTTGTGGTTCCTTTGTCGCGAATTTACCAACCTTTTCTTATTATTTTTTAATTGACCTACGCTGTTACGGTCAACTAGCCAACTAATAAAATAATATGTGCATTTTTATGTACAACCACGGTTTTCGAAAATTGCTAAAAGTATTTACACCTACAGTTTTGAAATATATAATAAATTCTATGTACTAGAATCAGAAAAACAGGACTTTTAGTGCAACCACCTTCGCAATATAATAATAATAATAATAATAATAATAATAATAATAATAATAATAATAATAATAATAATAATAATAAGGGTATGCCTTTGTGTATGTTATCTTATTTAACTTTAATTTTGTTATCTGTTCCGATTACCACCAGATTATTTTAGTTCTAAAATTTTTATGCCCTTTATTTTTATTTATTTTATTTTTCTGCCCCGCTATTTTTACGGCGTTAGCTAGGGCCTCCTTATTAAAAGGGTTAAAGATCACAAAGATCAAAGATCGTTCTTCATTATATTTGCATTTCTAAATTGTTTTCTTTAACTACTTATTAATTTTGACTATATAGTCGTTCATATTTAAACGTTATTTCTACTCTGTCCATAAAATTTTTTGAATTTTTCAATTCATCTCGCATTCGTTTTAGCATTTTAAGCATTTTATCCAGATCTACGATTTGGTTTATTTCGTTGATTGTGTTAAAGATTTCATTCATTTTATTCTGGTTTTTTTCTAATTCCAATTTTGTATTTTCTATGTCTAGATTTGGTATTGCTTTTAAGACGGTTCTCTTTAACCGATCCGTTTTATCCGTATAAGTGTAATATTTTATATTTTTATCTTTTAAATGTATACTAGCAATTTTTCTCTTAGTTCTTTGTTACCGGTAAAATTTTTTATTTTATCGTTATTAAATTGGATCGAAAAATTATTAGATTTTAGTCTATTTCTCACCTGGTGAATAAAATAGCGGTGATTCTCCGGCTTTCCTTCAATGACCACTGGTGGTGTTTTTGTTTTTTCTGTTTTTTCTTCCTCCGTTTCCACTTCGCTTAAAGTTTCGAACCTATTTTTCATTTTTAATCTTTCCTCGTATATACTTTCCTTAGTCTTCTTTGCCTTTTTGATTTTTTTTTTCCATCCTTCCTCATCGGTTTCACTTGACTTCACTTTCGATGGTCCAGGTATTTCCTTTGCTGTTACTTCCATTTCTACTTCCTCTGTTTCCTCGCTCCGAAGCTTTTCCTTATTTTTTGCCATTTTTCTTTCTTCAGTAACTTTCTCTACTGCAGCTCTCAACGCATTATGGGATCCTAATTGATACTTACTTAAGAATAATTGTTTTCTCCAAGTTACTACATTGTTAATAAATTGTTCGCGTATACCTTTGTCCATAAGTTTTTCTCTAGTTTCAGATTCTGATAAAAAATCTAGTGCATTCCTTTCTAATCTTCCCTCCTTGCTCTTCAGCACTTCTTTGACTTCTGTTAGATATTTTTCTTGCTCTCCATATACTGCCAACTCATCCTTCTCTTTCCTTATTCTGCTTCTAGGCCGTCCTTCGCTTTCCGATTCGCTTTCTATTTTCATTCTACCTTTCCGTTTGAAGTCTTTTCCTTTGGATCCTTCACTCGCGAAACTGATTGAAAAAATTTCGAATTTTTCCTACCTTCGCAAAAAATGAACCCCAAATTTTAAGTATTATTGATTTATACGAATTACTTAGATGACGTTAGTGGTACTACCATTTTCATTATTCTCAACATCGCTTCAAATCTTCTAAAAAATCTTTTTTGGTTGCGTTTTGTAGACACAAATTGTCAAACTGTCTAAAATAAGATTGTGAATGTCTTCCTTGCCAGACTTTAATTTTACGCCAAAAAAGCTCATCTTCTAAGTATAGCTATAAACGATCAAAAAAATGACTAATAAGATAAATTTATTACAAAATCAAATTTTTTATTCACAAAATATCACATAATTTTAGTTGTTTATGTTAACAGAATTCAAGGGTGATCTTAAAATATAAATAATTAAACAAAATTTACTTATTTCTTGTGGACTTCGCATCACAAAAACTCTCAAATCTAACTTAATTATTGTTATCATTATTTGTTGTTGCGTTTTTATTCTTAATTGAAAATATTTTTAGTTTTTTCAACTTTCCATCAGTTCTTAACGATATTACTTGTTCTCAGGGAAGAAAAATAAATTGTATATATTTGTATATATTGTTGTTTTGACTTCGGAAGGGGATAAATAAAAAACCTATTGAAATATTTTTTTAATGGGTTTATTATACAATATTAAGAATTTTTTCTAATCTTGATTAATTTTAATTTAATGTGACTAACAGATCTGTTATTTATAATTGTGTTATTATTTATATTTATATGTATTACTGTTGATTATGAAAAAATTGAAATAAAATAATTTTAAATGTTAATAAAATTATATTCACACTTTGGGTTTGTTGGATTGAGATGAATAAAGTATCTTGGAGGTTGAAATGTTTTTGAATTAACTGTTTCCCCCTTTAGTTTGTGGAGTTTATCCATAATAAATATAAATGATCAATTATCCTTATCTTGAATTTCCACAGTATTTCAAAGCTATTTTTTTCTCTCATCAGGTTTCGCTAAATCGTATTTTCACCCTTTGAAAATACTTTTGTAGGTACCTATAATGTTAAACTATCTAAGACATTTTTCTGATAGGACGTTAAAATATGACTATTTAATTTTTCAATTCAATATTGTACAATTTGAACAAATAGCATTAACTAGGTTTACTTTTAATAGAAATAACAATCGGTTTAAATTATTAATTTTTGATCTATTTACCTGCCCATGTACTGTTTTTTGTTACATTTTTTTCATTCGATATCAATTTTGTGATTTTTTTAACTAACCCCTTTCACTGGCTTCTAACCCTTTAATAAAAGATTAATAATTTCACTGATAGACACAAATTTATTTATTTACAATGTTTCATATAAATACATTTTATCAATAATAAACGTATGGTTCTATATAATTATTTTTATTTGTTTTAGATAAATTATATTAAATATGACTGCAATTTTTTCATGCATATGTCGTTAAGTGGTTATATAGAGCGATTTTTATAAAAAAAATGTATTTACATAATTTTTAAAATAAACGATTTTGCACAACTTCTCAAGAAAAAGATTCATAAAAAATTGCATACTAATTCTTTGGCATATCGAGTGTCTAAGGCGACAAATGTGAATATCAAGTATTTTAATTATTGGATATAAGACCGTCCAAATTTTTTGGTTTTTACAAACTATTAAGAAACCATATCATGTTCTTTTAAAGATTCTTCAAAGTCAATAAATATTTAAAGGCGATTATCTCAAAACAATTGTTTTTATCGGATTTTACCTCTAATTCCTAGATGTATGATTCACAAATAGTTTTTCCAAAAAAATGATTTTGTGCAAGTTAAACAATTAATTTTTTTCATTAGTATGAATAAGCAAATGCTTCTTTAAATAGTTTTTTAAAGAAAATGATTTTTTACAAATGAAACACATAAAATTTTTTTCATCACTATGAACAACTGAATGCTGGTTTAAATTGTTTTTTGTAGAAAACGATTTTTTACAAATAGAACATTTGAATTTTTTCTCACCAGTATGAACAATTAAATGCCGGTTTAAGTTGCTTTTTTGAGAAAATAATTTTTTACAAACAGAACATTCAAAATGTTTGTCACCACTATGAACAAGCAAATGCTGATTTAAATTGCTTTTTAAAGAAAATGATTTTTCACAAATGAAACATTTAAAATTTTTTTCACCACCATGAACAAGCAAATGGTTGTTTAAATTACTTTTTTGAGAAAATAAATTTTTACAAATGGTACAATTAAATATTTTTTCGCTAATATGAACTACAAGCCTATTTAATGTTTCATCCTTGGTCATTAATTCCTCTTGTTTGTTTTCGGGGATGTAATTATTTTTTACTGAAGATTCCTGTTCTTCTCTGCTGGTGTGAAAAAAATCGTTCCTAATTTCTTCATTTGCTTCTTGATTGATTTCAAAGTTCTCTAAACTATTATTTGATACCATTTCACCTTCATATTCATCCTTAATAATTAATTCCTCTTGTTTTATTTCAGTAATATAATTAATGCCGATTAACTGATTTGCTTCGTCGGTTTTCATTATCTCTATTTATTTTAAATATGAAAAAATTTTTCGTTTAACCTTAGTTTCATCTTTTTTTTTCTAGTGGCTCCCACCCATTCGGTGCTTGGCCAGGCAACTTTTGACGTAATATTAATAATTATTCTTCTTCTTTTTATAGATTACTCTATCCATTAGGTAATCGTTTTTATTGGCTAGTTTTTTTAAAAATGTAAAAATATTTTTTTATTTATTTAATAGAATAGTAAACTTCTCTTGATAAGAGACTATAACAAATAATTCTAGCGTATTTCTAATAAAGAGAGACGGAAAGTCAAATCAAACAAACAAACAAACAAAGTTGTGTGATAAGTCTCAGTGGCCTTTCTTGGTTTGACACAAGTTAGAATGAGGAAATAAATTTTAGTTTAACACATCGTCATTCAACATTCAAAGGTGCGAACAAAAATCGTTTAATCTTCAGCTTAATATTAAACTTAGTTTTTAGTTTAGTAAGGGTTACGTTTATTCCAGAGACGTGTGAAAGGCCTCGTTTCTTAAGAAACACAGCCAAAAGCTGAGCTAACCGTTTACGTCATAAAATTAAAAAAAGAAGAAAGAAAATGAGGTTAAGAAATACACAGCTTTTTGCATTCTTCAAAATCATTAAAAGTGATGTACAGTAACGAAGAAAATCCGTTAATAAACGATAATAATATCACAGAAATCAAACAAGAGCAATTAATTATTAAAGATGAATATGAGGATGAAAAGGTGGCAAATTATGTTTTTGGCAGCTGTGAAATTACACAAGAAGTAAAGAAAGAAATTGTGCCAAAATCCTCTGTTTGGGAAAATGAGTCTTCAGCAAAAAGATTAAGTTTAAGAAAAAAACTTAAATGTTCATCTTGTGAAAAATCATTTTCTCATAAAGGCAATTTAAACAAACATTTACTTGTTCATAGTGGTGAAAAAAGATTCAAGTGTACCCTTTGTGAAAAATCGTTTTCTCAAAAAGGCCATTTATACCTTCATTTACTAATTCATAGCGGTGAAAAAAGATTTAAGTGTTTCATTTGTGAAAAACCATTCTCTCACAAAGGTGATTTAAACAAGCATCTACTTGTTCATAGCGGTGAAAAAAGTTTTAAGTGTTCCGTTTGTGAAAAATCATTTTCTCAAAAAGGCAATTTAAACAAGCATTTACTTGTTCATAGTGGTGAAAAAAATTTTAAATGCTCCATTTGTGAAAAATTATTTTCTCAAAAAGGTCATTTAAACCTTCATTTTCTAATTCATAGTAGTGAAAAAACATTTAAGTGATTCATTTGTGAAAGATAATTTTCTCAGAAACGTGATTTAAAAAAAACATTTACTTGTTCATAGCGGTGAAAAAACTTGTAAAAATTCTTTTTCCTACACAATTGAAACTAATAATAGTATATTATTCAAGGAGCATATAATAATATAATTTACAAAATTATATTAACATTTACTTATAACTAATTATAATTATGTTAATAGTAAAAATATACCAACATAACAGATTCTGAAAATGATTTTTTTCCTTTGTCCAATTTAAAAAAGATTCATGTGCCATATTGTTTTATTTATTTATTGATAAATTCAATGATATAATGTTAACAGCTTTTTATATTCATACTATAAATGATACATTTAGCATAAGTATTGTATTAAAATTGATGTAAAATTATACCACAATGTAAAGAGTATTTTGGCATTGCTGTCTAAACATTTCTGAGTTTATGGTTGATTTCTTCCGCAAATCTCTTAAGAGTCGATTACACAGAATATAATGTTTGTGAACGTCTTAAACAATACAATTGATTGCATTAAAGTGTTTCCGACTTTCAAGGCTTTTTGCTAATCAAATTCTGTATAAATAAAATATAAACATTTTAAAAAACCTCGGTTTTTAATCGGAAGTTTACAAAATTTGATAAACATCTCATTTTTGAAGTCGGAATTTTGGCTTTGATGCTAAAATATTATAAAGATTTTGTTTTTTAACTTAAAATTTTACAAAATTTTGTTTTTAAGTCCAATATCTTCTAACGTTTTATTTTTAAAGAAATCTTTTATAAAAATGTATTTTTTGAAAAAAAAGTATGATTCTATTTACTGGAAAAAATATTAGTTAACCATCTTTGTTGATTATCAAAAATATGAAAAGCATGTATCCGATTTAACCATATTTTCTTCTTTTTTTAGTCCAGTTAGTCCATCTACTCGGTTCGTGGTCAGCGCAACTTTTTTTTTTTTAATTATTATAAAACATAATTTCTTAAACAGAAAGAATTTGACTTGACTTATTTAAAATAAAAAAAAAGCTGTCATAATGATATAATTAAGAAAAAAGAAAGGTCAATTGTTTAGTGTAATCGACCATGAACGTAGAAGTGTATTTTGGTTGCCTATCAGTAAGGCGTACTGGTTATAATTTGATATTCAACTATTGTCCGTTGCAAAATATAAGAAATGGACTTTCCAAATCCCTCGATAAGCTCTTCATGGGCAGGGTAGGCATTAGGATTGTGAATAATAAGAATGAATATAAATAAATCCTAAAGAATTATTTATTATTTATCATTTTTGTTAATTTAGTTATTTGTTATTATAAATGCAATACTATTAAATTTTAAAATTCTATTGATTAAAAATAAGAATATATATAAACAAAGTCAGGGTTGAAACAGTCATTATAAAAATAAGAAATTAAAATAAGATCTTAAAAAGGTTATTTATTGTTTTCATAATTATTTTCGTGGAATCAAAATAGGCCACGCCATAAAAATTTTAAGACTATTTCATTTTTATTTTGTTTTGTTGTCTTGCATTATTGCAATATAAATACTTTATTGTATATTAATGGTCAATAAATAATACTACTACTTGTACTAGTACATTTTATTTCAACAAACTTGGCTTTCTTTCGAACTAAAATAATTGTCCATATGTCACTAAATGGTCGTTTAAAGTGATTTTGTATATTTTACATTTTTTCAACAAAAAAATTACATTACAAATTTTTTAGCACTATGATGTTTTTTATTATATTGCGCATACATTTTTTCATATATGATTCATATCTTTTTGACAAAATCATTTTTCACAAGTTGAACTCTTAATATTTTTTTACCAGTATAAACAAGTAAATGCTTATTTAAATCATCTTTTCGAAAAAATGATTTCTTACAAAGGGTACACTTGAATCTTTTTTCACCAGTATGAATAACCAAATGCTTGTTTAAATCACCTTTTCGAATAAATGATTTCTTACAAATGGGACACTTGAATCTTTTTTCACCACTATGAATAACTGCATGCGTTTTTAAATGACATTTTCGAGAAAACGATTTTTCACAAATGGGACACTTGAATCTTTTTTCACCAGTATGAGTAACCAAATGCTTGTTTAAATCACCTTTTCGAAAAAATGATTTGTTACAAATGGAGCACTTAAATCTTTTTTCACCACTATGAATTGCTGCATGCGTATTTAAATGACTTTTTTTAAAATCGTTCACAGCTTCAGAGGATTTTAGCACAATGTCTTCATTTATTTCTTGTTCAATTTCAAAGCTCTCAAAACTATTATTTGACCCCGTTTCATTTTCATGTTCATCCTTAATAATTAATTCTTCTTGTTTTATTTGAAATATATAATTATCGCTAATTAACTGATTTTCCTCGACGTTTTGCATCATCTTTATTGATTTACAAATATATGAAAATCACGTGTCCGATTTAACCTTATTTTCTTCTTTTTTTTTGTAAATTGATGACTTGAACCTATTTGATAACTATGAACAAATTATATTTGGCGTGTGTTAATTAGTATTTACTAGCCAACTTTTATGAGACCGTTCGTAGTATTGCTCGAGGCCATCCATCAGCCCTTGAATTCTCCTTGTAAATATAACATTTCTCGCTTAGGGATAGCAGCTAGGCTTAACATAATCAGAAATGAGCACCCTGAACTAAAAAGAAATAAAGAGGATTAGGTTTCATAGTTGGATTTTATAGAGTTTAAGGAATTTCATGATCAGTATTATTCTATCTATATCAATGTCGGCAAGAATTGTGCTAATATCAAATGGAGTGGGAAGTTTAGTTTTAATTAGTTCCTGACATACGCCGCCCGATACATTTTTGATGATTACCAGTATTCGTTTACTTTCTTGTTTTATACTGTATTAGTATAATATATTTTTAAATAATTACATTTATTTTATTATTATTGTGTAGCGTTTTTAAATGTTATTGTATGTGGTGTTGCCTACCTCAATGGCCAGTTTGGTGGTTTTGAGGATGGTGGGTTTTCCACACTGTCAATGACATTATTATTGTCGTGATTGTAATGGCCGCTTGAGTTGTACTGTTAAAATACTGTTCCTTTTTAATAAATGCAAATATTTGAAAAAGTGTGTTTATTCGGAAAGGAAGAACGCCATCGAGTACGACACGCACCTAAGACAATTGATTGTTGAATTATAAAAATGAAGTTCTGCAGGATAGTGAATTTCAGTGAAAATAACAAAACTCAAATTCTGCACAAATTTCCTAGAGGTACTAATGATATTCATTATTTGTAATTGCAAAATCGTGCAAATAATGTTAGTGTACCTAACGGAAATTATTTTTTTAGTAAAAGATGAGACTGACAAAATTAGGGCCAAAAAATGGGCCGAAACCACTGCGAACCCCGAAGTGCTGGCCAAACCCTTAGAAAAGCTGACTAGTTTCCATATTTGCAGGAAGCACTTCAGGAAGGATTATCTCCTGCGCAATAATAGGTTGGCCCCAACAGCCGTGCCCACTTTGTTTCTACCTGGTAATTTTATTTATTTAATCATACTTTTATAAACAAAACACATAATTTTGTTTTTAATTTTTACAGAAGAAGAAAGTTCTTCAGGTACAGATCATCAGCTTGTTCTGACAGGTATTTTTTTTGTATTATGTAAAATAATAATGATAATATCCCTTACTTGGCGTTATCTAATTTGCAAAATAAAAAAAAACAAATTATAATTAGTTTGTGTTATTAATTGCATCTCAGCGCTTTCTGACTGTTGTTAGAAATTGTATTGCTTTTATTGGATCATTAACTTTACAACTATTTGATTTGAGTGACTGTGATTCTTTTTGCTATTCCAGAGACTGAAGGTGGATCAGAAAGTGAATAAACAGAGGAAGTTTGTCCCCTTGAACCATCCAGAACTCCTAAAAAACGTAAGGGAGAAAGTTACATAATGTAATCTAGATTTATGATAAATAATGAGAATAAATAATAATTATATTAATGTAATAACTTTTTGTCCACAGGCTTCCGATTGGCTGATATCGGCTTATCAAGGTTCACACACCTCAACCCAAGGAAAAGAAAAATGTATAGAAACATTAGAAAAAATTGCCTGTCATTGAAAGAGAAACTTGAAGAATGTCAAGAAATAATTAAGTCATATAGCTTAGATTTTATCAATCAACGTGAAATTCTTCTTCTTGTCATTGCAATAGTTGCCTGAGTTGTGTTATTAAAATACTGTTCCTTTTTAATAACTGAAAATATTTGAAAAAGTGTATTTATTTGGAAAGGAAGAAGGCAATCGAGTACGACAATACGTGAACAAATAATTTAAACACTTTTCACTGGTTGAGCCAAGGAAAATTAGAGTATTACGCTCAAGTAAGAACAAGATTATTATTATTATGAGATTAAAGTTAATTTTTGAAGTAATTTAGAACATATTCCACATAATATTGTTACTGAACTTTAATGCGGTTGCTGAACTTTTAGGCGGTTGCTGGAAAAGGTGGAACAGTTAATAATTGCCGGGGTTTTAATTGATGGAACAACGCGCCAGAAAAGTAGACCAACAATTAATCAACAAGATTTTTACTCTGATCACAAAGGATACCGCCAATGAGGTATTATGCTGGTATTTTTAGGGAGCATAGAATTTATCAGGAACTTCAACAAAGAGTAGTTTTTGAAGATAATACAAAATATTTATTGTATAGAAGCTGAGCATGTGGTTTAATGGAGATATTATTGACCGTATTTATAGAAAGAGCAAATATATTACCCCACCAACAGCAGTTTAATAATTCAATGAGAACTTTAAGAGTAAGTGTCAAATGGGATTACAAAAACTAACACTATATAAATTAAAAAGATGTTTTCCATATTTCCATATTTATTTAATTTACATTTCAGTTACATTTCAAATACAATATACCGGGTGTTATTGAAATACACGTACATATTAAAACTGGGTATTGCGCAGATCCCCACTGAATGTAGAAAAATATTATTTTTTAAAAATACCCCTTATTAAGGGAGTTATTAATTTTTGAAAATTAATTCTAAAACAAACGTACTTCACTGATATGTTGAGGATGACCTATATAAATTAGGTTTATTTACCTATTTTAAACATCAACAGTAATTAATATGCAAGTTTTTGTCAGATGATAAGAAAACTAGTCTTGTAAGAAATAACCATGTTGCCAAGATTTTCGAATTAATTTCTATTTCCGAAGACTGGTTTTTACTACCCTCGTTATCAAAAAACTAGAATATTTGATAAATGATTGTTTTTAAACTATACATTTTTGAAACTATAGATTATTAAAATTTTAGTTGATTTACGAATCTGGCTAACACGAGCGCGTCATTTCCAAGTTGGTAAAAAGTGTTGTTACGATTACTTTTAAATATTTTTTTACGATGCCACTATTTACGAATATTGAACTAACCGATATAGTGCTGGTTTATGGGGCAGCTGGAGAAAATTCTCGGCAAGCACAAATCCTGTATCGCGAACGGTTTCCAAATCGGAGAATTCCGGACTGTCGTACGTTTATTTCAACTGTTCAGCATCTAAGAGACCATGGAAAATTTGAGAGTGTCAATGCAGATCGAGGGAGAACAAGAACACAAAGAACATTGGCGGCCGAAGAAGAAATATTGGAAGCTGTTGAAAACCGGCCTCAATTAAGTTGTAGAAGACTAGGTCTTGAAATTGGAGTGTCCTCATTTGTTGTGTGGCGGACACTTAAAGAACAAGGTTTACATCCTTATCACATCCAAAAAGTCCAGGCCTTATATCCAGGTGATGAAGAAAAGAGAGTGGAGTTTTGTGAATGGATGCTTCAAAAATGTGTTGATATTCCTGATTTTCTAAAAATATTATTGTATACTGACGAGGCTTCATTCACTCGTGATGGCGTGTTCAATATGCACAATACGCATATTTGGAGTGATGAAAATCCTCACGCCATTAGGGAAACTGGGCATCAAAGAAAATTTTCAATAAATGTTTGGGCTGGCATAATAGATCAGTATTTAATCGGGCCTTATGTTCTCTAATTTTAGAAATAATCCGTACAATAGCAATAATAATGTGTACATCTTAAAATAACTAAATAAATATTAGATACCTATCATATATGTACCCAACCTACTCTAATATTTTAATAAATTCGTAATAATGTACAAAAATAAATTTCCTACTTAGACTCGAAATTTTTTTTATGTTTGTTGCATTCCTTATACTAGTTGGTAGCAAGTTATAGGTTTTTGGCAATGTATATACCATGAATCTATGACAAACATTTCTATTAAATTTCGGGAAATATAGTAGCTCATTTGAAATACTTCGTGTACCATAGACAGAAGTTACATAATTTTGTTTATATTTCTTTTTAAAAGCATATATACAAAGGCTGTGAAAGTAAAGCGATCTAATATTACAAATATCTTCTGTATACAGCAAATTAGTGTGATAACGTTTGTTTCGGCTATAGATAATTTTTAAGATATAATTTTGTGTAACATTTCGCTTTTGTAGAGAGTTCTTATACAATCCACCCCACACTATAATACCGTAACAAAATAATGATTCAGCTAGAGATTTGTAAACTAACAATAACAATTTTTTTGACAAGATTTCACGTAATTGATAAAATTTATAAACGAGTTTCCTTACTTTTTTTGTTAGGTAATCAATATGGTTTCTCCATTTTAAATGTTGGTCAATAATTATTCCCAAATACTTGATCTCATTCGTTTCTTTGATTGCCTCATTCATACCTTTGATTTTAATATTAGTAAAGAAGGGTGTATTTGCATTTGTGAGACTAAAAGCAATATAGCGAGTCTTGTTTATATTTAATGATAGCTGATACAAGTTTAACCAATTTATAATTTTTTCCAATCCTGTCTCAACTGACAATTTGGTCTCTGCCCATGTTTTTTCATAAAATAAGACAACTGTGTCATCTGCGTATGATACAATGGTTGAACTCGTCCTTAAAGAGAGCAACGAGTTAATATAAACTAAAAATAAAACTGGACCCAAGACAGTACCTTGGGGAACTCCTATTTTAACAGTATCAGCTTCACTTATATCATCATTTAACTTCACACGCTGCTCTCGATTTGTTAAGTAACTTTCAAAGACGTCCAACACTGCACCTCGAACTCCATAATGTTCAAGAACTTTAAGAAGTTTTTCGTGATTTACAGTGTCGAACGCCTTTGCAAGATCTAAGAATACTGCTATACACTTTTTATTATCGTCTAAATTATTTTTTATATCTCTAATAACAGAACACATTGCATCAGATGTTGCTTTACCAGCACGAAATCCAAATTGGTCTTTATGCAATATATTATTGTGATCCAAAAATGTTACTAAACGATATTTTAAACATTTTTCAAAAATTTTACCAAAGTTATTAATTACACTAATTGGCCTGTAATTGCAGATTTTCGTTTTGTCACCTGCTTTGTAAATGGGTGTAACAAGTGAGGATTTAAATTGCACAGGGACAATACTTTTTTCAAAAATTAAATTTATGATATGTTTTAGTGGTTTTAAAATAAACAAATGATTTTTTTTTATTACATCCGATGTTATCCCATCACTGCCAGGTGCACTATTATTTTTTAAATTTGAGATGTGGTTAATTAATTCAGTATCTGATACAGGAGTGAGAAATAATGAATTAACATTTCTAGTTATATTTTCAGTGAAATTATTTGGGTCTTTAATGTCTTTAAGCATATTTAGACCAATATTAATGAAATAATTGTTACAATAATTTGCAATTTGTTTGTTATCGGTAAAAGAGACTCCTTCATTATTAACAAATTGATAATTATTGACTGTAAATGTGTTTTCATTGGTGGCATCACTAATTAACTTATATACTTTTTTAAGTTATTTTTATTCATTTCAATTTGTCTTAAATAATAATCATTTTTTGTCTTTTTCAATAGTTTATTTAGTGTGTTTCTATATGTTTTATATTCGTGATCCAACTCATGAGAGAAATGTTGGTTTAGGCGTTTTTTTAATTTATCCCTGTTCTTTATTGATACTATTAGGCCATCTGTTATCCAAGGTTTGATTTTGTTAGCTTTTTTTTAGATTTTTTTTAATACTGGTGGATAGTTTAAGGTAATTGTTAAATTTATCATTGAATAGATCAAAAGCGATTTGAGGATCATTTGATTGTAAACAATCATCCCAGGCTTCATTTTTTAAGTATGTTTGTAGTTTATTAAAATTAATTTTAGATATGATTTTTTCAGAGGAGTTTATTATTTTTTTTATATCTGGTTTATTAATATTTAAACTAATTGGGTAATGGTCAGTAATGTGACAGTTAAGTATATAGGATTTATAATTAAAGTTTTCTTTGTTGTTGTATGCTTTTTTCAGGAATATATGATCCAGGCAGGAAACAGTTTCAGGGGTAACACGGATGGGGTTTAATATGTACGGTACAAAACCGTATTTCCCAAGCATAGAAAGATATTTGTTTACATTTAAGTCATTCTCTTCTAAAATGTTATAAAGTTCAATTTTTGCCCAAAGTGTCCTATACAATTCCTTGCTTGTTCTAAAATATTTCGTACTGATTTTTGAATTAAATGTAAATAGTTCTTCATTTCGCTGCTTACTTTTTGTATTCTTCTAATAAGCTCGTCCGTAGAATTTATTTCAGAACAATACACTTTGGATTTTAAACCCCTCACAATGTACAAGGTAAAAATCGGGTGATTTTGAAGGCCAGTTATGAGAGCTAATCCATGTATTACCAAAATTGTTGAGGCAACTCACCATTGTCCTAAAAACATTACAGCAACATTTACATTTTCATTATATAGTAAAATTGTTAGCGGCATATTTGGTATATTTAAAACAATACCATTGCTTTAATTAGGATGAAACCGACTTAATTTTTTCAATTCTGTTCACTAAAACATTAAAAAATTAAATTACACAATACCAATTTTTTATAAATATATGCATAACAAAATATGCAAAAATTACCTTGAAAAATATAAATTGGAGTGGTTAATAGATATAAAAAGGAAACTAATGTAGGTAATTTAAAATAAGTTTTGGGTTAAATAGTTTTAATAAGTTATTATTAGAAGTCAAAAATAATCCACTTTTTACCTTCCAAGTGCTTATTATCTTCATTTTAAGTTAAAAAGTTTATTAGTAAAGTTGTTTGAGCATTTTTTGATTTAGCTTTTTTTAATATTTAATAATCGAGCACCGTTAGAGGTTAAATTATATATTTTAAAGAAGTACCTATAAAAATATATTTTATTAAAGTTCTGGTTTTGTAAACTTAATTTTGTTATAAATCAATTATTTTCGAAATAACTACTATTTTGTCACCACTATATCGCTAAGTGGTATTAAAGTTTTTATATGTAAAAAAACTATTTTACAATAATTCATAGTATTAATTGGGTACCAAAAATATTTTTTCGAAAAAAAAGGGAGCCACTGTGAAGTAGTAAATGCTTGTGTGAGTCAGTCTTTTGAAATAAATATTTTTTAGATATTGACTCTATTTTTTTCGTATATATATTAAAATAAAATAATGAACAGGTAAATGCTGATTTAAATGATTTTTCGCATATAAAACATTCATATTTTTTCACTAGAATGAACAAGTAGATGCCGGGTTAAATTGGATTTTTGAGAAAACGATATTTTACAAATGGTACACTTGAAATTTTTTTCACCAGTATAAATAGATAAATGTTGGTTTAAATTGCATTTTTGAGAAAACGTTTTTTCGCAAATGGAACATTAAACTTTTTTTCACTACTATGAACAACCAAATGCTGGGTTAAGTTGCTTAGTTGCTTTTTTAAGAGAAAGCTTTTTCGCAAGTTGAACACTTAAATTTTTTTTCGCCACTATATAGAAGTAAGTGCTCGTTTAAATGACTTGCGGGAAAACGATTTTTCACAAATTGAACAATTAAATCTCTTTTTACCAACATGAACTAATAAATGCCGTTTTAAATAAAGTTTTTGAGAAAATGATTTGTTACAAGTTGTGCATATGTATTTTCTTTTATCCAATGAGTGTCTTTTTACTGAAGACTCTCATTCCTCTCTACTGGTGTGAAGAAAGCCGTCTTCTCTAAAATCTTTCTTTTTAAAATCGTTCAAATTGTCTAAGTATTTTGGCAGCGTTTCTTCATTTGCTTCTTGTTTAATTAGGATGAAACCAATTGGATTTTTTTCAATTCTGTTCACTAAAACCTTTTTTCGAAGATAATATAACATATGTATTGTATATAGAGGCCTACATATGGTCTAATCGATTTCTAATTGACCCATTTAGAGGAGGAGCAAGTGACTACTCCACCAACAGCTGTTTAATAATTCAGTAAAAACTGTTAAGAGTGATTGTTAAATAGAGATTCAAAAAGTTGTTGCACTATTTGCAAATATTTTTGGATTTTCACAAAAACCAGAAACTATTATAAAATTTACAATCTATGCTTAAAGTAGGTGTCTTTATTGACCAATTATAAAATTGTACCTGTTTAAATGAAATAAGTATATGCATAAAAAAAGTTTTATTAATACCTTTTTTTTATATAAGAATCCATTATCATTTGTGATTGCAACAACTGAGTTATCAACTGTTTCAGTTAAATCTAACTGGATTCTTTGTTTCTCTATTTCTATTTTTTTCGCCCTTTCTCTCGATTATAATCTTGCCTCCTCCAATTTTATTTTTCTCTCTTCTAATATTAAAAGTGTGTAGCAGTAGTTTTAAAGCAGAAACAAAGCATTGAAGTTTTGAAATGTGAACCCAGCCAAAAATTTTATTTTGGGGTAATTTTTGAAAGAGTATGATATAATTCTTGGCAAACACTTTAGATATCATAAGACTAACAAACTAATATACATACAAGAATATATAACAACATTTAATTTTCCAATGTGACTAAAAATAATAAGAAAAGAGTTCTTTTTTTTATAGTTTTAATAGTAAAACACTGTTAGAGGTTAATTTGTTTATTTTAAAGGGCTACTTCATATAAATACATTGTATTAAATATGTAAATAATTGGTCTTTAAAGCGATTTTTATAAAAAAACTATTTTACACCAATATGTAGTATTAATTGTATTTAAAAAAAATACATAAATTATGTAGTTTATATTATTTTTACCAGTTTGAAACTACTAAATGCTTATTTGAATCCAATTTTTGAAAACATATTGGGAACTTAATTTTTTCACAAACAGCCTTTTTGACAAAATGATTTTCACAAGTTAAATATTTTAATTTTTTTCACTGCTATGACCAAACAAATGCTTGGCCTAATCGTGATTATCGGAAAAAGATTTTTGATTTATAAAACAATTAAATTTTTTTTCACCAGTATGAATAAGAACGTGCCGATTTAGATGGCTTTTTTGAGAAAATAATTTTTTACAAATGAAGCACTCAAATTTTTTTTCATTACCATGAACAAGCATGTGCCTGTCGTAATTGCCTTTTTGAGAAAATGATTTTTCGCAAACGGCACATTTAAAATTTTTCTCGCCGGTATGAATAGGTAAATGTTGGTTTAAATGACTTTTTCGGGAAAATGATTTTTTGCAAATGAAACACTCGAAATTCTTTTCATTAGTATGAACGAGCAAATGCCTGGCATAATTGCTATTATCAGAAAATGATTTCTCACAAACGGAACACTTGTATTTTTTTTCGCCAGAATGAATGAGTAAATGTTTGTTTAAATCGCCTTTTCGAGAAAATGATTTTTCGCAAATAAAACACTTAATTTTTTTTTCACCAGTGTGAACAAGTAGATGTCGGTTTAAAGTGCCTTTTCGAGAAAACATTTTTTCACAAACGGAACATTTGAAATTTTTTTCACCACTATGGACAAGTAAATGCAGATTTAAAGTGGTTTTTAAAGAAAAGGATTTTTTGCAGACTGAACACTTGCAATTTTTTTCACCTGTATGAACAAGTAAATGTCTGTCTAAACAACCTTTTTGAGAAAATGATTTTTCGCATGTTAAACATTTGTATTTTTTTTCACTTATTGTAGAATCGTATTCCTCTCTGCTAGTTTGAAGAAAATCTTCGTTTGTGGGATTTTCCTTTTTAAAATCGTTCAAACTATCGTAGGATTTTGGCACAATATCATCATTTATTTCTGGCTTAATTTCAAAGATGCCACAACTACTATTTAACACCATTTCATCTTCCTTTTCATCCTTAATAATTACTTCCTCTTGTTTGATTTCAGTGATGTAATTATCGTTTATTAACGGAGTTCCTTCATCCCTTTGCATATCTTTATTTATTTTGAAGAATTCTAATAATCCAAAAATACGAGTTAACCTTAAAATTCTTCTTTTTTTAATATAATCCTAATGGCTTTCACCCACTCGGTACATGGTCAGCAGCTTTTGGACTAGTAATGAATATATATCACACATTTAAATTAAACTATTCAATAGTCAAATTTAAATAATATAACGAATAGTGGATAAAAAAATCGTCAAGAATTGACGCCATTTAAAAAAGAGGAGGAAAATAAAGAAGAAGAAAAGTTGTACTGACCAATGACCGAGTGAGTGAAAGTCATTAACGATGAAGAAAGTGAGGTTGTATTTGCTATTCTTCAAAATAAATAAAGTAAATAATGAAATTGTGCCAAAATTCTATGATTTTAAAAAGGAAAATCCCACAGATGAAGACATTCTTCACACCAGCAGAGAGGAATACGAGCCTACAGTAAGAAGACATTCAATAAGTGAGAAAAATACAAAGGCTCAACTTGCGAAAAATAATTTTCTCAAAAAGTCAAACAATTTAAATGTTCTATTTGTCAACAACTGTTCCATTTGCGAGAAATTCTATTCTTTAAACCTGCATTTGCTTGTTCATAGTGTCGAAAAAAAATTCAAATGCTCTGTTTGTGAAAAAATTTTTCTCAAAAAAGCAATTTAATAATACTTTTTAAAGACTAAATAAATCTGTTTCTTAAACGTTTTTCTGCTATAAATGCTCTGTTCAATTGAATACATTTTTAAACTAATGTTCCTTTTATATCCGCCCTAATTTACAGATTTCTTACAGAGGGGGTGGGTGGTTCAGTGGTAAAGGCTCAGGCTGGTGAAAGAATGTTCCCCGGTTCGAATCCCGACAGAGGCGAGAATTTTCCTAATTTAGCTACAAGCCAGAAATTGATTACCTAATTTTAAGTTCTGCTCCCTTAAAGTGATTCCCACTCCAGCATTCATTTTTGCCTTCAGATTAACAAGTGCTGGTCCTAAAGTGGTGCCGGGAAAGAGTAACAAAGCCCACACAGAACACGAAGGCCAATAACCCTCAAAGTTGATGCCATCACACACAAAACAAAATATTCTTCAAGTTTCTATAAAATAGAGGCATAATATTTTTTGATAAAATATTAGATTAGAAAGAACAACATTTTCGCTCAACATCAGACATTTTATTAAAACAAACTTCTGATTCTGTAAAATTATTTGTATACGTTTTATATTTATATCTTACTAAGTGGTTGTTTAATCAAGTTTTTATAAAAAAATATTTTGTATAAAGATTTACACCAATGTAGTTATAACCAATTTAAAAAAAAATATATAAAAACTGTGTAACTTAATATTTTTTTAGCAGTTTGAAATAACAAATGCTTGTTTGAATTAGTTTTTTTAAAGTGTTTTTTACATATTGCGCATGAAATTTTTTGGCATATCGAAAATTTAGGGCGAAAATCTGATAAGTATGAAAAATGAAAATCAAGTATTTAAATTATTGGATATTGGACTGTCCCAATTTTTTTTTGATTGGCTTTTACAAACGGTTTATAAACCATATCATGTCCCTCAAAGTTAGTAAAATCTTTAAAGACAAGTATTTCGAAACAATACTTTTTTTTATCGGATTTTCACTCAAATCCTTCGCAAATAGTATTTTCAAGAAAATGGTTTTTCACAAAATTGAACGCTTGAATTTGTTTCCCCACTATGAACAAGTAAATGTCTGTTTAAATTGCCTTTTTGAGAAAATGACTTTTCACAAAAGGAGCACATAAATGTTTTTTCATCACTGTGGACAAGTAAATCATTGCATTTTTCAGAGAATGATTTTTCGCTAGTGTAGCAGGTGTATTTTTTTTCCCTCAGACTTAAAGAATGTTCTTTTACAGTTGATTGATGTTCCTCTCTGTTCCTGTGAGGAAAGTCTTCCTCTAAGGGCTCTTCCTTTTTAAAATCGATCACATCAGAGGATTCTGGCACAGTTTCTTCCTTTATTTCTTGTTTAAATTCAAAGTCGGTGTAAACATTATTGGACACTGTTTCATCTTTACTTTCTTCCTTAATATATAATACCTCTTGTTTGATTTCAGGGATATATTCGTAATTTTCGCTGATTACCAGATTTTCGTCTTTGCTTTGCATCTTCTTTATTTAATTTGAAGGCCCCAATCACTTCTATACCAACAGATGTAAAAAAATAATTCCCGATTTCATTAAACTTGAAGATCGAATCTAATTCGAAACTCGAGACCCTCGGATTGTCAAACTTTTTATTGAAAATATAATAAATTGACAAACAGGGAGAGTATTTAGAAGGAGTTAGGTGAAATTTTCTTAAAAAAGAGAATGTCTCTTCCTATGTAGGCCTCTCAGTTACTTAGAAAAATTATGTAAATCTGATTATTTTTAAACCGTTAGGGATTAACATGATTAGGCTACACCTAAATACATTTAGTTAAAGAAACTTATGGTTCTGTAATAATATTTTTATTTATATTAGATAAATGATTTTCAAAATCTACATTTATTTATGAAATCTTACTTTTAGGCATTCCACAAGGCAATTTATTTGCGTAACGGAAGTGTTACTTAAAAAATCCTCGCGCCACCTCTCAAGAATAAAACAATCTGACATGTTTATAATAATTATAATCAAGCAAAATTACACGCCGAGAAGAAATTTGGGTAAATTGTCCTCTTAGAAATAGTCAACTAAAGGATAAAGAGAAGAAGAAGAAGAATTTTGTTTATCGAATCGACCCCCACTTAAAAATACAGAGGCGTATCTACATCAAACATCAAATGCGAACAAAAAACGGATAATGTTTTTTGCATTGATTCAGTTCGCGTTCAAAAGCAGAATTGAGAAGTTGAGTGACATATACAGTATGTTTTTTTTACAAGAGAATTTTCAAAAGGTTACTAAATAAATTTTTTTTGTAAGAAAAGACGTTGAAATATTTATTAAAAAGATGTTTAAAAAATTTCGTCTTTAAAATTGATCTAATGCTGAGGATTAAAAGGAATTAGAAAATCATATTTTTGATATTATTTTATAAAACGTGAAATTTTTTTTAAAAGCAGTTTTTTATTATGAATCAATCCATTTGATAATATTAATGGAAAAGAAAATATTTCTAAATATAATTATGTTAATTTTTTTATCTATAAGATGAAACTAATACGCGTTGAAAATATTTAATGAATAAAAATAAAATTATTATTTAAATGAAATTATTGAAAAACAATTAAATGCTACTTAAAATCGAAAGACAAAATATATATTATTAACAACTCTGTAAATTTTGTCTCATCCCTGTATATAATTCACACTTTCGTATGTAATAATATTACACGTATAAGTTCACATTTATTAAAAAAAAAACGTGTCTGGGTTTTTTTAAAACGTTGACGTAGTTCCTGATAATGGCTCTGTTTCGTTTTCGTTTGACCACCCTGTATACACGGCAATAATAATTAACAAGATACTTGAAATCTTCAAATCCACTTAATTTCATTTTCCAATATGCGGTTTTAAAAAAATTTAATTTAAAAAACTGTATTTACATTTTTTAATATTTAAATAATTTGAATTGGTTTTTTTCTTACATAAATTAAAAATATAAAGTTACTTTCAAGTTTTTTTGGAATAGATAATTTAGATTTAATAGATGGAAAAAACCGAAATTTGCTCATATCAGCGTTTAGTAAATAAGAAAATTAGAAAATCGTAATTATTTTGATAATTTTAGAATTATTTCAATTATATTGGCTTATATACGAGTACGTCTTATTCTTTATAATTTAAAGTTTATAAATCATTATTATATGTTTAGTACTGAAAAAACCATAATTTACATTAAATAATTTTGAAATTTTCTACGCCCATGAGACTCGTATTTATGATGAAGAAATGACATTGTAGCGATTGGCATGCCTTGATGCGACGTTGTCGAGTATTTAGATTGAAATATTTCAACGATTTCTGGTGGACAATTTAGCAGAACAATATGGACATAAAGTGTTACGTCATCCTCCCTATCATTGTGTTTTCAACCCCATCGAACTTATTTGGGGCCTTTCTAAGCAATATTATAATAAACATATTGGCAGAGACGGTAATAAAGAACAGGATTCTTTAAATATGTGGTCTGAAGCTCTTAGAACAATTACTCCTGAAGTATGGAAAAATTCTATTAAACATACAGAAAAAGAAATACAAAAATGGTATGAAAGAGAGAGAGAGTTTTTGATAGACTAGAAATTAATCCCATTATTATTATTAATCCTAACAGCGATGACAGTGATTCAAGTGATTTTTCACAAACGGTACACTTGAATCTTTTTTCACCAGTATGAGTAACCAAATGCTTCTTTAAATCACTTTTTTGAGAAAATGATTTGTTACAAATGGAACACGTAAATCTTTTTTCACCAGTATGAGTAACCAAATGCTTGTTTAAATTGTTTTTTTGAGAAAACGATTTTCCACAAATGGAACACTCAAATCTTTTTTCACCACTATGAATAGCTGCATGCGTATTTAAATGACATTTTTGAGAAAACGATTTTCCACAAATGGGACACTTGAATCTTTTTTCACCAGTATGAATAGCTGCGTGCCTATTTAAATAACCTTTAAGAGAAAACGATTTTTCACAAACGGTACACTTGAATCTTTTTTCACCAATATGAGTAACCAAATGCTTCTTTAAATCACTTTTTAGCAAAAATGATTTGTTACAAATGGAACATGTAAATCTTTTTTCACCACTATGAATAGCTGCATGCTTATTTAAACCACATTTTTGAGAAAACGATTTTTTACAAATGGGACACTTGAATCTTTTTTCACCACTATGAATAACTGCATGCGTTTTTAAATTACATTTTAGAGAAAACGATTTTCCACAAATGGGACACTTGAATCTTTTTTCGCCAGTATGAATAACCAAATGCTTGTTTAAATCACATTTGTGAAAAAATGATTTCTTACAAATGGAACACTCAAATCTATTTTCACCGCTATGACTAGCTGCATGCGCAGTTAAATTACTTTTTTGAGAAAACGATTTTTCACAAATGGGACACTTGAATCTTTTTTCACCAATATGAGTAACCAAATGCTTCTTTAAATCACTTTTTAGCAAAAATGATTTGTTACAAATGGAACATGTAAATCTTTTTTCACCACTATGAATAGCTGCATGCTTATTTAAACCACATTTTTGAGAAAACGATTTTTTACAAATGGGACACTTGAATCTTTTTTCACCACTATGAATAACTGCATGCGTTTTTAAATTACATTTTAGAGAAAACGATTTTCCACAAATGGGACACTTGAATCTTTTTTCGCCAGTATGAATAACCAAATGCTTGTTTAAATCACATTTGTGAAAAAATGATTTCTTACAAATGGAACACTCAAATCTATTTTCACCGCTATGACTAGCTGCATGCGCAGTTAAATTACTTTTTTGAGAAAACGATTTTTCACAAATGGGACACTTGAATCTTTTTTCACCAATATGAGTAACCAAATGCTTCTTTAAATCACTTTTTTGAAAAAATGATTTGTTACAAATGGAACACGTAAATCTTTTTTCACCACTATGAATTGCTGCATGCGTATTTAAATGACTTTTTTTAAAATCGTTCACAGCTTCAGAAGATTTTAGCACAATGTCTTCATTTATTTCTTGTTCAATTTCAAAGCTCTCAAAACTATTATTTGACCCCGTTTCATTTTCATGTTCATCCTTAATAATTAATTCTTCTTGTTTTATTTGAAATATATAATTATCGCTAATTAACTGATTTTCCTCGACGTTTTGCATCATCTTTGTTGATTTACAAATATATAAAAAGCACGTGTCCGATTTAACCTTATTTTCTTCTTTTTTTTTGTAATTTGATGACTTGAACCTATTTGATAACTATGAACAAATTATATTTGGCGTGTGTTAATTAGTATTTACCAGCAATCGTTTATGAGACTGTTCGTAGTATTGCTCGAGGCCATCCAACAGCCCTTGAATTCTCCTTGTAAATATAACTTTTCTCGCTTAGGGATAGCAGCTAGGCTTAACATACTCAGAAATGAGCGCCCGGAACTAAAAAGAAGGAAGTGGACAAAATCCCGTACGTGGGATCGGTACCAATAAATTAAAATCCCGAACGGGCGGAGTCACGACTCACGACTCACGACTGCGCAGGCTGTTAACTATCGTTGACTATGACTGATGCAACATGAAACTGCATAATACATAACCTCAACGTCCTCAACCTCTAACTTTAACGTTCCGTTGGATGTATTTTATTTCTGCTGTTTGATTGATAAAGATGAAAATAAATGATTCTTTTTCATCTTATGATAATTTATGCCAAGCTGTAAATAAATATGAAAAGGAAAATAGGATGCAGTTTTGGAAAAGAGATTCAAAAACATTAAAAAGTGCTAAAAATCACTGTCCAAAAAATATTATATCATAAAGTACTCATGCATACATGGGGGGCAGGAGTTTAGACCAAGTAAAAATAAGGACCCAAAGCGTAAACATGTGGGGTAATTAACTGGAATATTATAAAATAGGTATAATTTTAAATTTTCCATTTTTGTAGGACTTTGAAACAAAATTGCCCTGCAGAAATTAATGTAAAAATTTCAGAAGATGGAAAAATTTTAGTAATTAAGTCTATGAATATTGATCATAACCATGAAATACCTTCAGAGTAAGTAAATCCTAAATTTTAAAAAAGTTGTAAATATGGGTGGACAAAAAGATAAGAATAACAGTTTTGTGCCATAGACAGGTAGGTATATATATTTGTATACCTACTTGTCTATGTTTCGTAGGTACATCCAATCTTAATTTAAGTGCCCTATATAATGTGCTCATTAATTTATTGCCAATAAAATTATAAATTACATAATCATTAACGATAGTGTTTTTAATTTTTAAAGAGATATTCAAACAGTTGCCAAAACAGAGAAGATTGACTGAGG
Organism: Hermaeophaga mercurialis; assembly: GCA_951812935.1. Taxonomy (NCBI): domain Eukaryota; kingdom Metazoa; phylum Arthropoda; class Insecta; order Coleoptera; family Chrysomelidae; genus Hermaeophaga; species Hermaeophaga mercurialis. The sequence goes on along the minus strand of OX638358.1, from coordinate 1,087,896 downwards.
AAAATAAAAAATCTGTTGTGGAAATGATGAAATTAAAAGTAAACAAAAAATTACTTCAAGCAGAACTTGTCCAAAAAACAGGGAATTCTATTTTATTACGTGATCTGTCAAATATAGCAAAAACTCATGGGAAAACCTCAGATAATCTTGAAGAAATTGTCACAATTTTGAAAGATAAATATCATTGTACAATTGACCTACAAACTGACAGCAATAATATTTTTCAAGGAATTTTTTTCCACGATAGCGAAATGAAAAAATGTTTTTCATTGTTTCCTGAAATGCTGTTTTTAGATGGAACTTATAAATTGCTGGGGAATAGGTGTCCTGTTTATGTGATGGTTGTAGAAAATTCCTTTGGAACTACTGATATTGTTGGCATTTCTATTCTAACAAAGAAGATAGTGAATCTTTAGGTTGGCTTCTTGCTCAGTGAGTATTTTGTTTTTTGGATTAGGTACCTACTATTTGAAAACATTCAACTGCTTGATTGTTAGTTCCTTTTTTGAATAAATCAATGAATACATCATGTTAATAATAATTAATTCCACTTTCAGATTTAAAGAAAGAAATCCTAATTGGGAGAATACTAAAGTTGTAATGACTGATAAAAGTGCTGCTGAAAGAGATGTTGTTACTAAAGAATTTCCCAATGCAAAAAAATTAATATGTTTATTTCATACCCTACAAATCTTCCAGAGAGAGATAACCACATCAAAATTAAATTTGAAATCTGAGGAAGTCAGGATATCTTTGGAATATTTAAATAAATTAATATATGCAAGTAGTGATGACAATTATAATAATATTTTAAGCGAGATGAAAATCAAATTGCCAGCTGCAGTTATTAAATACTTTTTGAAAAATTGGGAGCCAATTAAACATGAGTGGGTAAAATGTTTTACAAAGTATAGCGAACATTTTTATAACTTTACCAATAATAGATTAGAAAGTTTAAATGCCAAACTGAAATCTGTTATTTCAGTTTACAGCACTTTTGACGAATTTATCAATAAATTATTCATTTTAATAAGGATGAAAAGGATAGAAAAACAAAATCAGTATAGTAAAATGATACTAAAACAACCGAAGGAACTTTCTGATGTAAATATGTTGTTTTATAAGTATCTTACCCATTATGCTTGCAAACAGATCGAAAAGAATATACAAGATGTACAGGCACTTGAAAATCCTTTTATATTCAACAAAATTGATAAAACGAGTGCTGTTTGTATAACTGAAAAAGATGCGATATTAGTAACAGATAGAAACTGTCAATGTAGCTTTTTTATTGCTATGAAGCTGCCATGTAGGCACGTCTTATTTTATAGAAAATACATAGGAAGTGATCTCTACAGTGAAAGTCTATTTAATGTCAGGTGGACTAGAAAATATATTGAAGATTTGTCAAACCCTATTTCAATAGAGGCATCCACTAGTACAGCAGAAAGCTCTTCTAATGGTTTAGGTTTACCTGAAGTAAAAATCAACTGTAATATTTCAGATAAAGTTAAACCACTAACATCCCATGAGAAATTTAAAAAAGCCCAGGCAGTTTGCCTTAAATTATCTACTCTATGTAGTGAAGTGTCAATAACAAAATTTCAGGAGAGAATGAATATTTTAATAAAATTGGAAGAAAATTGGGAAAAATTAAATAAAATTGAGCTAGTAAGTGACTTGGATGAAATCCCAAATAATTCACATAAAAAGCCAATTGAATTGCACGACAGCCATACAACTATTCAAATGCTGCCGGATCATAATTACAGTTATTGTAACACTTCTTCAACTTCAAGACAAGATAATACTGCAAATTCATATCAACCGGAGGCGGAGGGTACTCAATATTCCTCAGAAACACTGTTGGAGATTCAAGATCTACAAGAAGATGTACAAGAAGAGATTGTTTGTGACATGAATTATGATGTTGAGGATTGTGAATCATCTTTTCGAAGCATATCTTTACCTGTGAGTTGAAATACACATACGCCTGCTTGAAACTATTTTAATGTTTATATTTATTTTTTAGAGTACCATTAAACAAAGAGGTAGGCCAAAAGGACGATCTCTAACGGCTATAGGCTTACCGAAGAAAAGAAGGAAATTAAATTAAACTTTTTCTTTTTATTATAAGTATTATAAACTCTAATTATAAATAAAATTATATTATTCTGTACTTTTGTTGAAATTACTTGTTCGTCAATTTGTCAGAAAAGACTATCTACAAAAATGTAGCTGATTTTACAGGCCGAATCAATTATTTCTTGAACCACTGATTTTAGCCAAAAAAGTTTACTTTGGGCATTAAAATAATTAAATTACATCAATCTGGGTTTCTTCACATTTTTTTATCCAAATAAATCGTTTGAGACAGTCATGCATGATAAAACTATATAAAAATTATTAATTTGTTAGTTTTAAAATCGTTTATATTATGCTGAGACACAATAATTAAAGATTTAGGTTGGATTTAGGTTTTAATTTATCCATCACTGTCTATAGGTATCTCACAAATTGTTTATGAGACAAAACTACCTATTGATTTTTAGCGGTACCAAAGCAACTACTGCTAAAACTAAATCTTAAATTTCTCAGCCTTTATTCTGAAAAAAAGTAACAAATTTTAATTCTAAATTACATTTGAGGTTAGAATATAATTAACTCCGCCCGTTCGGGATTTTAATTTTTTGGTACCGATCTCACGTACGGGATTTTATCCACTTCCTTATTTAATAGAATAGTAAACTTCTCTTGATAAGAGACTATAACAAATAATTCTAGCGTATTTCTAATAAAGAGAGACGGAAAGTCAAATCAAACAAACAAACAAAGTTGTGTGATAAGTCTCAGTGGCCTTTCTTGGTTTGACACAAGTTAGAATGAGGAAATAAATTTTAGTTTAACACATCGTCATTCAACATTCAAAGGTGCGAACAAAAATCGTTTAATCTTCAGCTTAATATTAAACTTAGTTTTTAGTTTAGTAAGGGTTACGTTTATTCCAGAGACGTGTAAAAGGCCTCGTTTCTTAAGAAACACAGCCAAAAGCTGAGCTAACCGTGTACGTCATAAAATTAAAAAAAGAAGAAGGAAAATGAGGTTAAGAAATACACAGGTTTTGCATTCTTTAAAATCATTAAAAGTGATGTACAGTAACGAAGAAAATCCGTTAATAAACGATAATAATATCACAGAAATCAAACAAGAGCAATTAATTATTAAAGATTAATATGAGGATGAAAAAGTGGCAAATTATGTTTTTGGCAGCTGTGAAATTACACAAGAAGTAAAGGAAGAAATTGTGCCAAAATCCTCTGTCCTTGTGAATAATTTTAAAGAGGAACATTTTCATAACAACAGCAGTAAGGAAAATGAGTCTTCAGCAAAAAGACTCCCATTAAATTTAAGAAAAAAATTTAAATGTTCCTCTTGTGAAAAATCATTTTCTCAAAAAGGCCATTTAAACCTTCATTTACTAATTCATAGCGGTGAAAAAAGTTTTAAGTGTTTCATTTGTGAAAAATCATTTTCTCAAAAAGGCAATTTAAACAAGCATTTACTTGTTCATAGTGGTGAAAAAAATTTTAAATGCTCCATTTGTGAAAAATTATTTTCTCAAAAAGGTCATTTAAACGTTCATTTTCTAATTCATAGTAGTGAAAAAACATTTAAGTGATTCATTTGTGAAAGATCATTTTCTCAGAAACGTTATTTAAAAAAAACATTTACTTGTTCATAGCGGTGAAAAAAACTTGTAAAAATTCTTTTTCCTACACAATTGAAACTAATAATAGTATATTATTCAAGGAGCATATAATAATATAATTTACAAAATTATATTAACATTTACTTATAACTAATTATAATTATGTTAATAGTAAAAATATACCAACATAACAGATTCTGAAAATTATTTTTTTCCTTTGTCCAATTTAAAAAAGATTCATGTGCCATATTGTTTTATTTATTTATTGATAAATTCAATGATATAATGTTAACAGCTTTTTATATTCATACTATAAATGATACATTTAGCATAAGTATTGTATTAAAATTGATGTAAAATTATACCACAATGTAAAGAGTATTTTGGCATTGCTGTCTAAACATTTCTGAGTTTATGGTTGATTTCTACCTCAAATCTCTTAAGAGTCGATTACACAGAATATTATGTTTGTGAACGTCTTAAACAATACAATTGATTGCATTAAAGTGTTTCCGACTTTCAAGGCTTTTTGCTAATCAAATTCTGTATAAATAAAATATAAACATTTTAAAAAATCTCTGTTTTTAATCGGAAGTTTACAAAATTTGATTTGAAGTCAATATTTGATAAACATCTCGTTTTTGAAGTCGGAATTTTGGCTTTGATGCTAAAATATTATAAAGATTTTGATTTTTTGAAAAAAAAAAAATGGTATTCTATTTACTGTAAAAAATATTAGTTAACCATCTTTGTTGATTATCAAAAATATGAAAAGCATGTATCCGATTTAACCATATTTTCTTCTTTTTTTAGTCCAGTTAGTCCATCTACTCGGTTCGTGGTCAGCGCAACTTTTTTTTTTTAATTATTATAAAACATAATTTCTTAAACAGAAAGAATTTGACTTGACTTATTTAAAATAAAAAAAAAGCTGTCATAATGGTATAATTAAGAAAAAAGAAAGGTCAATTGTTTAGTGTAATCGACCATGAACGTAGAATTGGTGCATTGTGGGTTGCCTATCATTATGCCGTACTGGTTAAAATTTGATATTCAACTAATAACAAGTTGAGTTCATACTATTTTCTTCAATTTTTTATAAATTTTATGCTTCAATAGTCATTTAAGAGTAAAAAAAATTAATTCTAATAACTTCCAGTGACCAGGAGAAGACTGAAAAACTAGGCTAAAATTTAAATATTTATATTTACTTTTACTAAAACTTGATAAAATTTGAAAATATTTTTTTAAAGAAAATTAAGTAGTTTTTTTATCTATGTAGTTATGGGGTATGTATAGGGTAAATATATGTCGCATACTTTTATATGAAAGTTTACAATTGTTTTAAAGAAATCAAAGCAGATCTTAAAAAGTTTATTTGTTTTCATAATTTTTTTCGTGGAACCAAAATAGGCCACGCCATAAAAAATTTGAAGACTATGTACTTCATCATTTCTTTTTTATTTTGTTTTGTTGTCTTGCATTCTTGCAATATAAATACTTTATTGTATATTAATGGTCAATAAATAATAATACTACTACTTGTACTAGTACATTTTATTTAAACAAACTTGGTGTTCTTTCGAACCAAAATAATTGTCCATATGTCACTAAATGCTCGTTTAAAGTGATTTTGTATATTTTACATTTTTTCTACAAAAAAATTACATTACAAATTTTTTAGCACTATGATGTTTTTTATTATATTGCGCATACATTTTTTCATATATGATTCATATCTTTTTGACAAAATCATTTTTCACAAGTTGAACACTTAATATTTTTTTACCAGTATAAACAAGTAAATGCTTATTTAAATCATCTTTTCGAAAAAATGATTTCTTACAAATGGAACACTTGAATCTTTTTTCACCAGTGTGAGTAACCAAATGCTTATTTAAATAACTTTTTAGAGAAAACGATTTTCCACAAATGGGACACTTGAATCTTTTTTCACCACTATGAATAGCTGCATGCGCATTTAAACTACTTTTTAGAGAAAACGATTTTCCACAAATGGGACACTTGAATCTTTTTTCACCACTATGAATAACTGCATGCGTTTTTAAATTACATTTTAGAGAAAACGATTTTCCACAAATGGGACACTTGAATCTTTTTTCACCACTATGAATAGCTGCATGCGCATTTAAACTACTTTTTAGAGAAAACGATTTTCCACAAATGGGACACTTGAATCTTTTTTCACCACTATGAATAGCTGCATGCGCATTTAAACTACTTTTTAGAGAAAACGATTTTCCACAAATGGGACACTTGAATCTTTTTTCACCACTATGAATAACTGCATGCGTTTTTAAATTACATTTTAGAGAAAACGATTTTCCACAAATGGGACACTTGAATCTTTTTTCGCCAGTATGAATAACCAAATGCTTGTTTAAATCACATTTGTGAAAAAATGATTTCTTACAAATGGAACACTCAAATCTTTTTTCACCACTATGAATAACTGCATGCGCATTTAAATTACTTTTTCGAGAAAACGATTTTTCACAAATGGGACACTTGAATCTTTTTTCACCAGTATGAGTAACCAAATGCATGTTTAAAGAGTCTTTTCGAATAAATGATTTCTTACAAATGGAACACTTGATTCTTTTTTCACAGCTATGAATAGCTGCATGCGCATTTAAATTTCCTTTTTGAGAAAACGATTTTTCACAAAGGGTACACTTGAATCTTTTTTCACCAGTATGAGTAACCAAATGCTTCTTTAAATCACTTTTTCGAAAAAATGATTTCTTACAAATGGAACACTTGAATCTTTTTTCACCAGTGTGAGTAACCAAATGCTTATTTAAATAACCTTTAAGAGAAAACGATTTTCCACAAATGGGACACTTGAATCTTTTTTCACCACTATGAATAGCTGCATGCGTATTTAAATAACATTTTTGAGAAAACGATTTTCCACAAATGGAACACTTGAATCTTTTTTCACCAGTATGAGTAACCAAATGCTGTTTTAAAGAGTCTTTTCGAATAAATGATTTTCCACAAATGGGACACTTGAATCTTTTTTCACCACTATGAATAGCTGCATGCGTTTTTAAATAACCTTTTTGAGAAAACGATTTTCCACAAATGGAACACTTGAATCTTTTTTCACCAGTATGAGTAACCAAATGCTGTTTTAAAGAGTCTTTTCGAATAAATGATTTTCCACAAATGGGACACTTGAATCTTTTTTCACCACTATGAATTGCTGCATGCGTATTTAAATGACTTTTTTTAAAATCGTTCACAACTTCAGAAGATTTTAGCACAATGTCTTCATTTATTTCTTGTTCAATTTCAAAGCTCTCAAAACTATTATTTGACCCCGTTTCATCTTCATGTTCATCCTTAATAATTAATTCTTCTTGTTTTATTTGAAATATATAATTATCGCTAATTAACTGATTTTCCTCGACGTTTTGCATCATCTTTGTTGATTTACAAATATATAAAAAGCACGTGTCCGATTTAACCTTATTTTCTTCTTTTTTTTTTATAATTTGATAACTATGAACAAATTATATTTGGCGTGTGTTAATTAGTATTTACCAGCAATCGTTTATGAGACTGTTCGTAGTATTGCTCGAGGCCATACAACAGCATTGAATTCTCCTTGTAAATATAACTTTTCTCGTTTAGGGATAGCAGCTAGGCTTAACATACTCAGAAATGAGCACCCTGAACTAAAAAGAAATAAAGAGGATTAGGTTTCATAGTTGGATTTTATAGAGGTTAAGGAATTTCATGATCAGTATTATTCTATCTATAGCAATGTCGGCAAGAATTGTGCTAATCTCAAATGGAGTGGGAAGTTTAGTTTTAATTAGTTCCTGACATACGCCGCCCGATACATTTTTGATGATTACCAGTATTCGTTTACTTTCTTGTTTTATACTGTATTAGTATAATATAGTTTTAAATAATTACATTTATTTTATTATTATTGTGTAGCGTTTTTAAATATTATTGTATGTTGTGTTGCCTACCTCAGTGGTCGTTTTTGAGGATTGTGGGTTGGTCATACTGTCAATGACATTATTATTTTCGTGATTGTAACGACCGCTTGAGTTGTACTGTTAAAATACTGTTCCTTTTTAATAAATGAAAATATTTGAAAAAGTGTGTTTATTTGGAAAGGAAGAACGCCATCGAGTACGACACGCACCTAAGACAATTGATTGTTGAATTATAAAAATGAAGTTCTGCAACAGCCGTGCCCACTTTGTTTCTACCTGGTAATTTTATTTATTTAATCATACTTTTATAAACAAAACACATAATTTTGTTTTTAATTTTTACAGAAGAAGAAAGTTCTTCAGGTACAGATCGTCAGCTGGTTGTGACAGGTATTTTTTTTGTATTATGTAAAATAATAATGATAATATCCCTTACTTGGCGTTATCTAATTTGCAAAATAAAAAAAAACAAATTATACTTAGTTTGTGTTATTAATTGCATCTCAGCGCTCTCTGACTGTTGTTAGAAATTGTATTGCTTTTATTGGATCATTAACTTTACAACTATTTGATTTGAGTGACTGTGATTCTTTTTGCTATTCCAGAGACTGAAGGTGGATCAGAAAGTGAATAAACAGAGGAAGTTTGTCCCCTTGAACCATCCAGAACTCCTAAAAAACGTAAGGGAGAAAGTTACATAATGTAATCTAGATTTATGATAAATAATGAGAATAAATAATAATTATATTAATGTAATAAATTTTTGTCCACAGGCTTCTGATTGGCTGATATAGGCTTATCAAGGTTTACACACCTCACCCCAAGGAAAAGAAAAATGTATAGAAACATTAGAAAAAATTGCCTGTCATTGAAAGAGAAACTTGAAGAATGTCAAGAAATAATTAAAAGTCATATAGCTTAGATTTTATCAATCAACGTGAAATTCAAGTAATTTAGAATATATTCCATAATATTGTTACTGAACTTTTAGGTGGTTGCTGCAAAAGGTGGAACAATTAATAACTGCTGGGGTTTCATTGATGGAACAACGCGCCAGATAAGTAGACCAACAATTAATCAACAAGATTTTTACTCTGATCACAAAGGATACCGCCAATGAGGTATGATGCTGGTATTATTAGGGAGCATAGAATTTATCAAGAACTTCAACAAAGATTAGTTTTTGAAGATAATACAAAATATTTATTGTATAGAAGCTGAGCATGTGGTTTAATGGAGATATTATTGACCGTATTTATAGAAAGAGCAAATATATTACCCCACCAACAGCAGTTTAATAATTCAATGAGAACTTTAAGAGTAAGTGTCAAATGGGATTACAAAAACTAACACTATATAAATTAAAAAGTTATAAAGTTCAATTTTTGCCCAAAGTGTCCTATACAATTCCTTGCTTGTTTTAAAATATTTCGTACTGATTTTTGAATTAAATGTAAATAGTTCTTCATTTCGCTGCTTACTTTTTGTATTCTTCTAATAAGCTCGTCCCTAGAATTTATTTCAAAACAATACACTTTGGATTTTAAACCCCTCACAATGTACAAGGTAAAAATCGGGTGATTTTGAAGGCCAGTAATGAGAGCTAATCCATGTATTACCAAAATTGTTGAGGCAACTCACCATTGTGCTAAAAACATTACAGCAACATTTACATTTTCATTATATGATAATAATAATAATATTGTTAGCGGCATATTTGGTATATTTAAAACAATACCATTGCTTTAATTAGGATGAAACCGACTTGATTTTTTTCAATTCTGTTCACTAAAACATTAAAAAATTAAATTACACAATACCAATTTTTTATAAATATATGCATAACAAAATATGCAAAAATTACCTTGAAAAATATAAATTGGAGTGGTTAATAGATATAAAAAGGAAACTAATGTAGGTAATTTAAAATAAGTTTTGGGTTAAATAGTTTTAATAAGTTATTATTAGAAGTCAAAAATAATCCACTTTTTACCTTCCAAGTGCTTATTATCTTCATTTTAAGTTAAAAAGTTTATTAGTAAAGTTGTTTGAGCATTTTTTGATTTAGCTTTTTTTAATATTTAATAATCGAGCACCGTTAGAGGTTAAATTATATATTTTAAAGAAGTACCTATAAAAATACATTTTATTAAAGTTCTGGTTTTGTAAACTTAATTTTGTTATAAATCAATTATTTTCGAAATAACTACTATTTTGTCACCACTATATCGCTAAGTGGTATTAAAGTTTTTATATGTAAAAAAACTATTTTACAATAATTCATAGTATTAATTGGGTACCAAAAATATTTTTTCGAAAAAAAAGGGAGCCACTGTGAAGTAGTAAATGCTTGTGTGAGTCAGTCTTTTGAAATAAATATTTTTTAGATATTGACTCTATTTTTTTCGTATATATATTAAAATAAAATAATGAACAGGTAAATGCTGGTTTAAATGATTTTTCGCATATAAAACATTCATATTTTTTCACTAGAATGAACAAGTAGATGCCGGGTTAAATTGGATTTTTGAGAAAACGATATTTTACAAATGGTACACTTGAAATTTTTTTCACCAGTATAAATAGATAAATGTTGGTTTAAATTGCATTTTTGAGAAAACGTTTTTTCGCAAATGGAACATTAAACTTTTTTTCACTACTATGAACAACCAAATGCTGGGTTAAGTTGCTTTTTTAAGAGAAAGCTTTTTCGCAAGTTGAACACTTAAATTTTTTTTCGCCACTATATAGAAGTAAGTGCTCGTTTAAATGACTTGCGGGAAAACGATTTTTCACAAATTGAACAATTAAATCTCTTTTTACCAACATGAACTAATAAATGCCGTTTTAAATAAAGTTTTTGAGAAAATGATTTGTTACAAGTTGTGCATATGTATTTTCTTTTATCCAATGAGTGTCTTTTTACTGAAGACTCTCATTCCTCTCTACTGGTGTGAAGAAAGCCGTCTTCTCTAAAATCTTTCTTTTTAAAATCGTTCAAATTGTCTAAGTATTTTGGCAGCGTTTCTTCATTTGCTTCTTGTTTAATTAGGATGAAACCAATTGGATTTTTTTCAATTCTGTTCACTAAAACCTTTTTTCGAAGATAATATAACATATGTATTGTATAGAGGCCTACATATGGTCTAATCGATTTCTAATTGACCCATTTACAGGAGGAGCAAGTGACTACTCCACCAACAGCTGTTTAATAATTCAGTAAAAACTGTTAAGAGTGATTGTTAAATAGAGATTCAAAAAGTTGTTGCACTATTTGCAAATATTTTTGGATTTTCACAAAAACCAGAAACTATTATAAAATTTACAATCTATGCTTAAAGTAGGTGTCTTTATTGACCAATTATAAAATTGTACCTGTTTAAATGAAATAAGTATATGCATAAAAAAAGTTTTATTAATACCTTTTTTTTATATAAGAATCCATTATCATTTGTGATTGCAACAACTGAGTTATCAACTGTTTCAGTTAAATCTAACTGGATTCTTTGTTTCTCTATTTCTATTTTTTTCGCCCTTTCTCTCGATTATAATCTTGCCTCCTCCAATTTTATTTTTCTCTCTTCTAATATTAAAAGTGTGTAGCAGTAGTTTTAAAGCAGAAACAAAGCATTGAAGTTTTGAAATGTGAACCCAGCCAAAAATTTTATTTTGGGGTAATTTTTGAAAGAGTATGATATAATTCTTGGCAAACACTTTAGATATCATAAGACTAACAAACTAATATACATACAAGAATATATAACAACATTTAATTTTCCAATGTGACTAAAAATAATAAGAAAAGAGTTCTTTTTTTTATAGTTTTAATAGTAAAACACTGTTAGAGGTTAATTTGTTTATTTTAAAGGGCTACTTCATATAAATACATTGTATTAAATATGTAAATAATTGGTCTTTAAAGCGATTTTTATAAAAAAACTATTTTACACCAATATGTAGTATTAATTGTATTTAAAAAAAATACATAAATTATGTAGTTTATATTATTTTTACCAGTTTGAAACTACTAAATGCTTATTTGAATCCAATTTTTGAAAACATATTGGGAACTTAATTTTTTCACAAACAGCCTTTTTGACAAAATGATTTTCACAAGTTAAATATTTTAATTTTTTTCACTGCTATGACCAAACAAATGCTTGGCCTAATCGTGATTATCGGAAAAAGATTTTTGATTTATAAAACAATTAAATTTTTTTTCACCAGTATGAATAAGAACGTGCCGATTTAGATGGCTTTTTTGAGAAAATAATTTTTTACAAATGAAGCACTCAAATTTTTTTTCATTACCATGAACAAGCATGTGCCTGTCGTAATTGCCTTTTTGAGAAAATGATTTTTCGCAAACGGCACATTTAAAATTTTTCTCGCCGGTATGAATAGGTAAATGTTGGTTTAAATGACTTTTTCGGGAAAATGATTTTTTGCAAATGAAACACTCGAAATTCTTTTCATTAGTATGAACGAGCAAATGCCTGGCATAATTGCTATTATCAGAAAATGATTTCTCACAAACGGAACACTTGTATTTTTTTTCGCCAGAATGAATGAGTAAATGTTTGTTTAAATCGCCTTTTCGAGAAAATGATTTTTCGCAAATAAAACACTTAATTTTTTTTTCACCAGTGTGAACAAGTAGATGCCGGTTTAAAGTGCCTTTTCGAGAAAACATTTTTTCACAAACGGAACATTTGAAATTTTTTTCACCACTATGGACAAGTAAATGCAGATTTAAAGTGGTTTTTAAAGAAAAGGATTTTTTGCAGACTGAACACTTAAAATTTTTTTCACCTGTATGAACAAGTAAATGTCTGTCTAAACAACCTTTTTGAGAAAATGATTTTTCGCATGTTAAACATTTGTATTTTTTTTCACTTATTGTAGAATCGTATTCCTCTCTGCTAGTTTGAAGAAAATCTTCGTTTGTGGGATTTTCCTTTTTAAAATCGTTCAAACTATCGTAGGATTTTGGCACAATATCATCATTTATTTCTGGCTTAATTTCAAAGATGCCACAACTACTATTTAACACCATTTCATCTTCCTTTTCATCCTTAATAATTACTTCCTCTTGTTTGATTTCAGTGATGTAATTATCGTTTATTAACGGAGTTCCTTCATCCCTTTGCATATCTTTATTTATTTTGAAGAATTCTAATAATCCAAAAATACGAGTTATCCTTAAAATTCTTCTTTTTTTAATATAATCCTAATGGCTTTCACCCACTCGGTACATGGTCCGCAGCTTTTGGACTAGTAATGAATATATATCACACATTTAAATTAAACTATTCAATAGTCAAATTTAAATAATATAACGAATAGTGGATAAAAAAATCGTCAAGAATTGAAGCCGTTTAAAAAAGAGGAGGAAAATAAAGAAGAAGAAAAGTTGTACTGACCAATGACCGAGTGAGTGAAAGTCATTAACGATGAAGAAAGTGAGGTTGTATTTGCTATTCTTCAAAATAAATAAAGTAAATAATGAAATTGTGCCAAAATTCTATGATTTTAAAAAGGAAAATCTCACAGATGAAGACATTCTTCACACCAGCAGAGAGGAATACGAGCCTACAGTAAGAAGACATTCAATAAGTGAGAAAAATACAAAGGCTCAACTTGCGAAAAATAATTTTCTCAAAAAGTCGAATGTTAGTGAAAAACAATTTAAATGTTCTATTTGTCAACAACTGTTCCATTTGCGAGAAATTCTATTCTTTAAACCTGCATTTGCTTGTTCATAGTGTCGAAAAAAAATTCAAGTGCTCTGTTTGTGAAAAAATTTTTCTCAAAAAAGCAATTTAATAATACTTTTTAAAGACTAAATAAATCTGTTTCTTAAACGTTTTTCTGCTATAAATGCTCTGTTCAATTGAATACATTTTTAAACTAATGTTCCTTTTATATCCGCCCTAATTTACAGATTTCTTACAGAGGGGGTGGGTGGTTCAGTGGTAAAGGCTCAGGCTGGTGAAAGAATGTTCCCCGGTTCGAATCCCGACAGAGGCGAGAATTTTCCTAATTTAGCTACAAGCCAGAAATTGATTACCTAATTTTAAGTTCTGCTCCCTTAAAGTGATTCCCACTCCAGCATTCATTTTTGCCTTCAGATTAACAAGTGCTGGTCCTAAAGTGGTGCCGGGAAACAGTAACAAAGCCCACACAGAACACGAAGGCCAATAACCCTCAAAGTTGATGCCATCACACACAAAACAAAATATTCTTCAAGTTTCTATAAAATAGAGGCATAATATTTTTTGATAAAATATTAGATTAGAAAGAACAACATTTTCGCTCAACATCAGACATTTTATTAAAACAAACTTCTGATTCTGTAAAATTATTTGTATACGTTTTATATTTATATGTTACTAAGTGGTTGTTTAATCAAGTTTTTATAAAAAAATATTTTGTATAAAGATTTACACCAATGTAGTTATAACCAATTTAAAAAAAATATATAAAAACTGTGTAACTTAATATTTTTTTAGCAGTTTGAAATAACAAATGCTTGTTTGAATTAGTTTTTTGAAAGTGTTTTTTACATATTGCGCATGAAATTTTTTGGCATATCGAAAATTTAGGGCGAAAATCTGATAAGTATGAAAAATGAAAATCAAGTATTTAAATTATTGGATATTGGACTGTCCCAATTTTTTTTTGATTGGCTTTTACAAACGGTTTATAAACCATATCATGTCCCTCAAAGTTAGTAAAATCTTTAAAGACAAGTATCTAGAAACAATACTTTTTTATCGGATTTTCACTCAAAACCTTCGCAAATAGTATTTTCAAGAAAATGGTTTTTCACAAAATTGAACGCTTGAATTTGTTTCCCCACTATGAACAAGTAAATGTCTGTTTAAATTGCCTTTTTGGGAAAATGACTTTTCACAAAAGTGACATTTAAATTTTTTTTCACCATGAAGAAGTAAGTGCTTTTGTAAACTGCCTTTATGAACTAATAGTTTTTCACAAATGGTACATTTAAATTTTTTATCACCGTGGGTAAATAAGTGCTCGTTGATTCTTTTTGAGTAAATGATTTTTCGCAAATGGAGCATTTAAATTTTCTTTCACCATGAACTAGTAAGTGCTTGTTTAGAACTTCTTTTTGAAAATACGATTTTTCACAAATTGTACACTTAAATTTTCTTTCACCACCGTGAACAGGTAAATGTTGATTTAAATTGCTTTTTTTAAAAAATGATTTTCCACAAATTGTACACTTAAATTGTTTTTGGCCATGAATAAGCAAGTGCTGGGTTAAATGGCCTTTTAGGGAAAATGATTTTTCACAAAAGGAGCACATAAATGTTTTTTCATCACTGTGGATAAGTAAATCATTGCATTTTTCAGAGAATGATTTTTCGCTAGTGTAGCAGGTGTATTTTTTTTCCCTCAGACTTAAAGAATGTTCTTTTACAGTTGATTGATGTTCCTCTCTGTTCCTGTGAGGAAAGTCTTCCTCTAGGGGCTCTTCCTTTTTAAAATCGATCACATCAGAGGATTCTGGCACAATTTCTTCCTTTATTTCTTGTTTAAATTCAAAGTCGGTGTAAACATTATTGACCATCGTCTCATCTTTACTTTCTTCCTTAATATATAATACCTCTTGTTTGATTTCAGGGATATATTCGTAATTTTCGCTGATTACCAGATTTTCGTCTTTGCTTTGCATCTTCTTTATTTAATTTGAAGGCCCCAATCACTTCTATACCAACAGATGTAAAGAAATAATTCCCGATTTCATTAAACTTGAAGATCGAATCTAATTCGAAACTCGAGACCCTCGGATTGTCAAACTTTTTATTGAAAATATAATAAATTGACAAACAGGGAGAGTATTTAGAAGGAGTTAGGTGAAATTTTCTTAAACAAGAGAATGTCTCTTCCTATGTAGGCCTCTCAGTTACTTAGAAAAATTATGTAAATCTGATTATTTTTAAACCGTTAGGGATTAACATGATTAGGCTACACCTAAATACATTTAATTAAAGAAACCTATGGTTATGTAATAATATTTTTATTTATATTAGATAAATGATTTTCAAAATCTACATTTATTTATGAAATCTTACTTTTAGGCATTCCACAAGGCAATTTATTTGCGTAACGGAAGTGTTACTTAAAAAATCCTCGCGCCACCTCTCAAGAATAAAACAATCTGACATGTTTATAATAATTATAATCAAGCAAAATTACACGCCGAGAAGAAATTTGGGTAAATTGTCCTCTTAGAAATAGTCAACTAAAGGATAAAGAGAAGAAGAAGAAGAATTTTGTTTATCGAATCGACCCCCACTTAAAAATACAGAGGCGTATCTACATCAAACATCAAATGCGAACAAAAAACGGATAATGTTTTTTGCATTGATTCAGTTCGCGTTCAAAAGCAGAATTGAGAAGTTGAGTGACATATACAGTATGTTTTTTTTACAAGAGAATTTTCAAAAGGTTACTAAATAATTTTTTTTTGTAAGAAAAGACGTTGAAATATTTATTAAAAAGATGTTTAAAAAATTTCGTCTTTAAAATTGATCTAATGCTGAGGATTAAAAGGAATTAGAAAATCACATTTTTAATATTATTTTATAAAACGTGAAATTTTTTTAAAAGCAGTTTTTTATTATGAATCAATTCATTTGATAATATTAATGGAAAAGAAAATATTCCTAAATATAATTATGTTAATTTTTTTATCTATAAGATGAAACTAATACGCGTTGAAAATATTTAATGAATAAAAATAAAATTATTATTTAAATGAAATTATTGAAAAACAATTAAATGCTACTTAAAATCGAAAGACAAATTATATATTATTAACAACTCTGTAAATTTTGTCTCATCCCTGTATATAATTCACACTTTCGTATGTAATAATATTACACGTATAAGTTCACATTTATTATAAAAAAAACGTGTCTGGGTTTTTTTAAAACGTTTACTCATTTTCTGATAATGGCTCTGTTTCGTTTTCGTTTGACCACCCTGTATACACGGCAATAATAATTAACAAGATACTTGAAATCTTCAAATCCACTTAATTTCATTTTCCAATATGCGGTTTTAAAAAAATTTAATTTAAAAAACTGTATTTACATTTTTTAATATTTAAATAATTTGAATTGGTTTTTTTCTTACATAAATTAAAAATATAAAGTTACTTTCAAGTTTTTTTGGAATAGATCATTTAGATTTAATAGATGGAAAAAACCGAAATTTGCTCACATCAGCGTTTAGTAAATAAGAAAATTAGAAAATCGTAATTATTTTGATAATTTTTGAATTATTTCAATTATATTGGCTTATATACGTCTTATTCTTTATAATATAAAGTTTATAAATCATTATTATATGTTTAGTACTGAAAAAACCATAATTTACATTAAATAATTTTGAAATTTTCTACGCCCATGAGACTCGTATTTATGATGAAGAAATGACATTGTAGCGATTGGCATGCCTTGATGCGACGTTGTCGAGTATTTAGATTGAAATATTTCAACGATTTCTGGTGGACAATTTAGCAGAACAATATGGACATAAAGTGTTACGTCTTCCTCCCTATCATTGTGTTTTCAACCCCATCGAACTTATTTGGGGCCTTTTTAAGCAATATTATAATAAACATATTGGCAGAGACGGTAATAAAGAACAGGATTCTTTAAATATGTGGTCTGAAGCTCTTAGAACAATTACTCCTGAAGTATGGAAAAATTCTATTAAACATACAGAAAAAGAAATACAAAAATGGTATGAGAGTTCGGCTCTGGTTAATAAATAGTTAACATCTTTTATCACCAGTCCCGATATTTAAGCAAATTAGTGAGTTTTATATTCCAAAAAATTACCTACGAGTGCATTAAACCTAAAAGAAAATTATCAAGTTAGTAGCTACAGATTTTGTAAGTTTTTAATTCGTTCCTTAATTTGATACATCAGTAAATCCAAATTACTGTTTTCTTTGTACGGGTTAAATATTGGAAGTCTTATCAGTATAAAAACTGGTTCGACTGAGATTGTGTGAACTGTTCAGGTCCGCATTTACCTTTTCCAAATGAATACAATATTTAATAATGTATGAAACAACGGATTTAACTGTGGGTACTTCCGTTTCTGGGAGTACACCCTCCAAATCATATGCATCAGCAATAAGTTCACCAAAATTCCCAAGCAAGAAACAAGCTATAGTATTCACTTCATTGGAAAACACTAAATTGGAAGAATATTTGATCTCATTAGGAAAGATAATTGAACCACACAATATTATATTTATCTCTAGAATTTCTAATAACCGAATATGTATTTATCTAGCAAATGAGGATCTAGTAAAATCATTTATGAACAGCCATAAGGGCGAAATAATAATTGGTCAAACTACTATCATAGCACGACGACTTATAACCCCTAGTGAGCGGTTGTTATTATCAAATGTCTGTCCATCAGTACCAAATAACCTAATAGAAAATGAACTTAGAAACAAAGGAATCAATCTAGTGTCACAAATTACATGCCTCCGTATTGGTACAACCCTTCCTGAATTCAAACACATCCTTAGTTTCCGAAGACAAACCTACATCACTCCTTTAGTAAATGTACAACTACCTGACTCCATCATCGTAAACCACGAAAATACTTCTTATCGTATTTTTTTATCCGTAGACAACAATGTATGCTTTAATTGCAAACAAAAAGGCCATATCGCAACAGACTGCTCTTTACCAGTTCCTTCAACACTGCAACCACAAGTAACAACTTTAACAAATATCCCACCTCCAATGCCAAGTGTGGTGACAACTCCTCCGTCCTCCTCAATCATGCCATCCAGTATAGCTTCTACCAATACCAATTCATCTACAACTTCGACAACCATTAATACAACATCTAGTAAAACATCAATGAACCCTATACCACCTACACCACCTCCACTAAAAATCGTGTCCATGCTCTCTAGCAGCTCGAACAACCCTGCCAAACGTGCATTACCCGAAACCCCTTCTCCAACAGGAAAAAACAAGGAGGAAATTGAGTTTCAAAAACCTGTTCCTCCTAAAAGTGCTAAAAAATTTAAAACCAAAAATGAGACAACAATCTTGGATGTAAAGGAGCAACTGAATCTAGCAAAAGAACTATTTGAGGGGGACACGGATAACAAAGTATTAACTTTCTCAGAAATTTGTCTTTTCTTTGAAAACGTACAAGGCTCTACTGACCCGCTAAGTGTAGCTAAATCTATTACAAATAATGTTAAAGGTGTAGTTGAATTACTCCAAAAAATTCACCCTTATTTATCCGATAAAAATATGAAAAGGAAATGCACAAGATTGGCAAAAAAAATACAGCAACGAAGAAGACAGTGACTCATCAACGTCGATAATATCTAACAATTAAATTCACTACAATATTACAGTGGAACCCAAATGGGTTATATTCCCATTTGGAAATGTTTAAGCTCCTATTATCAGAATACGCTCCTACAATAATCTGTCTCCAAGAAACCCGCTTTTTAAATAGTAAGATCTATAACCTAAAGAACTATGCCAGTTTTTATCTTAACAGAAATAACCCATTGATTGCCAGCGGAGGGGTAGCTATATACGTTAGAAATTCTCTGGACGCTGAACAAATCCCGCTACAAACTAACCTGGAAGCAGTTGCTGTTTCTATTCATGGCCCCATAAAAATAACTTGTTGCAATATCTACTGCCCTCCAAATGCATTGCCTAATAGAAATGAAATTACAAGCCTTTTAGCACAGTTACCTACACCAAGAATTATTTTAGGAGATTTCAATGCACATAATGATATTTGGGGATCTAAAAAGAATACACCTTTTGGAATCACTATGGAAGAAGTTTGCAACCAATCCGGCATCAACATTATGAACGATGGGCGACCTACAAGATTCAATACAGCAACAGGAGAAGGTTCAGCCATAGACCTCACGTTATGCGATCCTAGCCTGTCATTAGTCTTTCATTGGGACGTTCTTCCAGATCTTTATGACAGTGACCATTTCCCAATAATTATCTCTGGTAACCAGGTAAATGGAAAAATATCTCCGGAAAAGTGGAATCTCAACCGAGCAAATTGGGAGCTTTATAACTCCATAATAGTTAAAAAAATCGATAACGACAGAAGCGAGGACATCTTAAACTCCGATGTGGACGACATGGTAAACAAATTTTCTGCTTTAATAACTAATGCCGCTGAAGAAGCTATTGGAAAGATCACAGTAATCAAAAATCATACACCAGTCCCCTGGTGGAGCCCTGAATGTGCCGAAGCAACAAAGAACTATAAATATGCTTTCAATAAATATAAAAGGTATAAGACACAAGAAAATATGCTTCAATTTAAACGTTTAAGAGCACTGGCCCGATTAATAGTAAAACAAAGCAAAAGAAAATCATGGATTGAATTTATATCAAGCATTAATAATTCTACTTCAGCTAAAACCGTGTGGAAAAATATTAAAAATATCTCAGGAAATAATAGTTTTACCGAGATTACCTTTCTCAAACATCAGAATGTTACTGTAACATCTCCAGACCTAATATCGGAAGCTTTAGCAGAGTCTTTTGCGGATTACTCCAGTAACAACAACTATAGTAACACTTTTTTAAAGCTAAAAGAAGCTGAGGAACGACAGATAATTGTCAGACAAGAAGAGCACTCCGATGCTTTAAATGAACCCATTACAAAAGTCGAGATGAACTACATCATAAATTCAATGAAAGACTCTGCTCCAGGAGTCGACAACATACCAATAGTTTTTATTAGAAACCTGCCAACCTCTGGAAGCGATCTTTTATTAAAAATTTATAATAAAATCTGGACTAATAATGTTTTCCCCCAAACATGGTTAAAATCTATTGTAATCCCTATCTTAAAAACCGGTAAGCCTAAATCAAACCCAGACTCATATAGGCCAATCTCAATTACATGCGCAATGGCTAAAATATTGGAAAAAATCATCAATGCGAGGTTAATGTGGTCCTTGGAAAAAAGAAATTTATTAATCCCTGAGCAAAGTGGTTTTAGAAAACGTAGGTCAGCCGCAGATAACCTAGTGGACCTAGAATCTGAAATCCATGAATCTTTTGCCAATAAAGAAAACTGTTTAGCAGTTTTTTTTGACATCTCTAAAGCATATGATACTATCTGGAGATACAAGATTATTAAAGTACTGGAGAGCTGGTCAATAAAAGGAAATATTCTAAATTTCATTTATAATTTCTTGGAAAGACGTTTTTTTGTAGTCCGAGCTAATGGAGCCTATTCGTCGGTTAAAATTCAAGAAAACGGTATCCCACAAGGGTGTTCTCTTAGTGTAACATTGTTTTTGATTGCGATAAATGACATAATTGCAAACTGCAGTCCTACAATTAAGGCCAGACTCTATGCAGACGATCTAGTCATATATAGCCGAAGTCGAGACTTACGTTCACTCTATCTCCTAATACAGTCATTCTTATCACTTTTAGAAGATTGGTCAGATAACTCAGGTCTTCAGTTTTCTATATCAAAAACTAAATGCCTTTTATTTTCCAAAAATAATAATATAGTCCCAAATAACCTTCAATTATTTGGACAACCCATTGCATTGGTTGAGGAAATAAATTTCTTGGGGATGATCTTCGACAAAAAATTATCGTGGAAACGGCAGGTACAAAACCTCAAACTAAGATGTCAAAAAGATCTAAATCTAATGAGAACTGTATCATCTAAACGATGGGGGACCGACTGCTCGATGCTAATCAAAATATACAAATGCATAATTAGACCTAAGCTAGACTTCGGGGCTATTGCCTACAACTCTGCAAAAAATTATGTATTAAAGCAATTAGACATAATCCATAATGCTGCTATGAGAATTGCTACTGGAGCGTTCTGCACAACTCCAACTAATAGTATCCACTGCGAGGCCGGAGAACCTAATTTACACTTACGTCGAAATTATTTAACACTAACTTATGCTGCAGCCACAGCCTCCTATCCCACTAAACCTGTCTATCGAAACATATTTGCAAACCGTTTCAGAAATACCTTTCTCCAACATCCAAGATTAGACCCCCCATTCCACGAACGACTTAATACAATCCTAGAAAATCTTGATATTCCTCTTCCTAAAACTTATAATGAGTCATGTTTAGAATCTTTCCCCCCCTGGAAGTATACTCCTGTTTATTGTGACACTAGTTTAACAAGGTATGATAAATCCAACATAAACCCAGCTAGTATTAGAAAAGCTTTTCAAAGTGTACTGAATACATACCGGGGCTACAAACATATCTACACTGATGCTTCTAAAGCACCAAACGGCGTTGGAGCGGCGCTTCTCTTCGAGGATGTTCAGGAATCTTTTCAACTCCCAATGTCAACCTCCGTTTTCTCTGGTGAGTTATACGCAATTTGGAAAGCGTTGGAATACATAAATGACCATAATATCCATCGGGCATTAGTAATTACAGACTCTTTAAGTTCCATCTCCTCTATACAGCAGTATCAACATTCACACCCACTTATTACTATGATAAAAAATGAATTGTTCACTGCCTCAAATAACCATCATAGCAACATCAAATTCCTTTGGATACCATCACATATAGGCATCGTGAATAACGAAAAAGTAGACAAACTGGCAAAAGATGCAATATCAACACCAACCACTTTAACTGAGTACAGAACACCTTTATCGGATCTGAAACTTTTTTACAAAAACAGAGTAATATCCCACTGGCAAACCGAATGGAGCACTTCTACCTCATATCTAGCTGAGGTAAAAAAATCGGTCCAACCTTGGAAGTTCAACCCCACAAACCGACATCAACAAGTGATGCTATCTAGATTAAGACTAGGCCATACTTCCATCACACATGGTTACGTAATCTCAAGAACCCCTCAACCAAGATGTGAAATATGTAACATGAGGTTATCGGTTAAACATTTTTTACTCGAGTGTCCAGTACATCAAAACTTGAGAATACTCCATAACATCGGTGGTGATTTGAGCATAGTACTAGGAGACCAGTGCAATATAGACAATTTATGTGCTTACCTTAAAGATATAAATATGTACCACAAAATTTAATTCAATTCATATAGTGTTTAAAATGTATTTATCATGTATCAATTACTAATATTATGTAATATTCATGCTACTCGCTAATAACCCCATGGGTTGATGCGATTCAATAAATAAAAAAAAAAAAAAAAAAAAAAAAAAAAAAAAAAAAAATGGTATGAAAGAGAGAGAGAGTTTTTGATAGACTAGAAATTAATCCCATTATTATTATTAATCCTAACAGCGATGACAGTGATTCAAGTGATTCAGATTTGAATTAGGAGAAAGGATTTAGCTTTTGTAGGAATTCGAATATTGTAGTTGAATTGTTTCTTATAAGAAAAATATATATTTTTTTAAACAAAACATTGTCTTATTTTAATAACAATAAATAGTTTGCTATCTTTTTTATATGTCTCTATTTTATTTATTTAATAAAAATATAGTACAAATAAACAACATAATATAACGATTTTTATAACAGATTATTGAATATTAAAAGTAGATAATACAGCAAGAAGAAGAAGAATATCACAGTTGTAGATTGCTAATGAATCAACTGAGAAAAACATTTTTCAAATGTACTTAAAAACTGGCAGGATGAAGTGTCTTGAGTGTGAGGATCATATATTGTTCATATACGCTTCAATAAATTAATTTTTCATAATAATAAAGCTAAACAACATAACCTAACCTTACATTTTTGAAACTTCCTACATTCCTCGACAATTTAGACAAGCCGACAACACTGCAGGGTCGTGATCTCATAATCTCATGATCTCATATGACGTGCAACGGGATTTGTATTAAAAATCCTATAGATTGTTTTATATAGGGAAGTCATTGTTTGGAGTGAAAACATTCTTTAAACGGAAAGAATTTGACTTGATTTATTTAAAATAAATAACAAGATGTCATAATGGTATAATTAAGAAAAAAGAAAGGTCAATTGTTTAGTGTAATCGACCATGAACGTAGAATTGGTGCATTGGTGGTTGCCTATCAGTAAGGCGTACTGGTTAAAATTTGAAATTTAATATCGGGATGAGTTCATACTTTTTTCTTCAATTTTTTATAAATTTTATGCTTCAAGTCATTTAAAAGAGTAAAAAAAATTAATTTTAATAACTTCCACTGACCAGGAGGAGACTGAAAAACTAGGCTAAAATTTAAATATTTATATTTACTTTTACTAAAACTTGATAAAATTTGAAAATATTTTTTTAAAGATAATTAAGTAGTTTTTTTATCTATGTAGTTATGGGGTATTTATAGGGTGAATATATGTTGCATACTTTTATATGTAAGTTTTAGTTTTTTTAAAGAAATCAAAGCAGATCTTAAAAAGGTTATTTATTGTTTTCATAATTTTTTCGTGGAACCAAAATAGGCCACGCCATAAAAAATTTGAAGACTATGTACTTCATCATTTCTTTTTTATTTTGTTTTGTTGTCTTGCATTCTTGCAATATAAATACTTTATTGTATATTAATGGTGAATAAATAATACTACTACTTGTACTAGTACATTTTATTTAAACAAACTTGGCGTTCTTTCGAACCAAAATAATTGTCCATATGTCACTAAATGCTTGTTTAAAGTGATTTTGTATATTTTACATTTTTTCTACAAAAAAATTACATTACAAATTTTTTAGCACTATGATGTTTTTTATTATATAGCGCATACATTTTTTCATATATGATTCATATCTTTTTGACAAAATCATTTTTCACAAGTTGAACACTTAATATTTTTTTACCAGTATAAACAAGTAAATGCTTATTTAAATCATCTGTTCGAAAAAATGATTTCTTACAAACTGTACACTTGAATCTTTTTTCACCAGTATGAGTAACCAAATGCTTCTTTAAATCACTTTTTTGAAAAAATGATTTGTTACAAATGGAACACGTAAATCTTTTTTCACCACTATGAATAGCTGCATACACATTTAAATTACTTTTTTGAGAAAACGATTTTTCACAAACGGTACACTTGAATCTTTTTTCACCAATATGAGTAACCAAATGCTTCTTTAAATCACATTTTAGAAAAAATGGTTTCTTACAAATGGAACACTTGAATCTTTTTTCACCACTATGAATAACTGCATGCGTATTTAAATGACATTTTTGAGAAAACGATTTTCCACAAATGGGACACTTGAATCTTTTTTCACCAGTATGAGTAACCAAATGCTGTTTTAAATCACCTTTTCGAATAAATGATTTCTTACAAATGGAACACTCAAATCTTTTTTCACCACTATGAATAGCTGCATGCTTATTTAAATTACTTTTTAGAGAAAACGATTTTCCACAAATGGGACACTTGAATCTTTTTTCGCCAGTATGAATAACCAAATGCTTGTTTAAATCACATTTGTGAAAAAATGATTTCTTACAAATGGAACACACAAATCTATTTTCACCGCTATGAATAGCTGCATGCTTATTTAAATAACTTTTTTGAGAAAACGATTTTTCACAAACGGTACACTTGAATCTTTTTTCACCAGTATGAGTAACCAAATGCTTCTTTAAATCACTTTTTTGAAAAAATGATTTGTTACAAATGGAACACGTAAATCTTTTTTCACCACTATGAATAGCTGCATGCCTATTTAAATGACTATTTTGAGAAAACGATTTTCCACAAATGGGACACTTGAATCTTTTTTCACCAGTATGAGTAACCAAATGCTTGTTTAAATCACCTTTTCGAAAAAATGATTTGTTACTAATGGAGCACTTAAATCTTTTTTCACCACTATGAATTGCTGCATGCGTATTTAAATGACTTTTTTTAAAATCGTTCACAACTTCAGAAGATTTTAGCACAATGTCTTCATTTATTTCTTGTTCAACTTCAAAGCTCTCAAAACTATTATTTGACCCCGTTTCATCTTCATGTTCATCCTTAATAATTAATTCTTCTTGTTTTATTTGAAATATATAATTATCGCTAATTAACTGGTTTTCCTCGACGTTTTGCATCATCTTTATTGATTTACAAATATATGAAAATCACGTGTCCGATTTAACCTTATTTTCTTCTTTTTTTTTGTAAATTGATGACTTGAACCTATTTGATAACTATGAACAAATTATATTTGGCGTGTTTTAATTAGTATTTACTAGCCAACTTTTATGAGACCGTTCGTAGTATTGCTCGAGGCCATCCATCAGCCTTGAATTCTCCTTGTAAATATAACATTTCTCGCTTAGGGATAGCAGCTAGGCTTAATATAATCAGAAATGAGCACCCTGAACTAAAAAGAAATAAAGAGGATTAGGTTTCATAGTTGGATTTTATAGAGTTTAAGGAATTTCATGATCAGTATTATTCTATCTATATCAATGTCGGCAAGAATTGTGCTAATATCAAATGGAGTGGGAAGTTTAGTTTTAATTAGTTCCTGACATACGCCGCCCGATACATTTTTGATGATTACCAGTATTCGTTTACTTTCTTGTTTTATACTGTATTAGTATAATATATTTTTAAATAATTACATTTATTTTATTATTATTGTGTACCGTTTTTAAATGTTATTGTATGTATTGTTGCCTACCTCAGTGGCCGGTTTGGTGGTTTTGAGGATGGTGGGTTTTCCACACTGTCAATGACATTATTGTCGTGATTGTAATGGCCGCTTGAGTTGTACTATTAAAATACTGTTCCTTTTTAATAAATGAAAATATTTGAAAAAGTGTGTTTATTTGGAAAGGAAGAACGCCATCGAGTACGACACGCACCTAACACAATTGATTGTTGAATTATAAAAATGAAGTTCTGCAGGATAGTGAATTGCAGTGAAAATAACAAAACTCAAATTCTGCACAAATTTCCTAGAGGTACTAATGATATTCATTATTTATAATTGCAAAATCGTGCAAATAATGTAGGTGTAGCTAACGGAAATTATTTTTTTAGTAAAAGATGAGACTGACAAAATTAGGGCCAAAAAATGGGCCGAAGCCACTACGAACCCCGAAGTGCTGGCCAAACCCTTTGAAAAGCTGACTAGTTTCCATATTTGCAGGAAGCACTTCAGGAAGGATTATCTCCTGCGCAATAATAGGTTGGCCCCAACAGCCGTGCCTACTTTGTTTCTACCTGGTAATTTTATTTATTTAATCATACTTTTATAAAGAAAACACATAATTTTGTTTATAATTATTACAGAAGAAGAAAGTTCTTCAGGTACAGATCATCAGCTGGTTCTGACAGGTATTTTTTTTGTATTATGTAAAATAATAATGATAATATCCCTTACTTGGCGTTATCTAATTTGCAAAATAAAAAAAAACAAATTATAATTAGTTTGTGTTATTAATTGCATCTCAGCGCTCTCTGACTGTTGTTAGAAATTGTATTGCTTTTATTGGATCATTAACTTTACAACTATTTGATTTGAGTGACTGTGATTCTTTTTGCTATTCCAGAGACTGAAGGTGGATCAGAAAGTGAATAAATAGAGGAAGTTTGTCCCCTTGAACCATCCAGAACTCCTAAAAAACGTAAGGGAGAAAGTTACATAATGTAATCTAGATTTTTGATAAATAATGAGAATAAATAATAATTATATTAATGTAATAAATTTTTGTCCGCAGGCTTCCGATTGGCTGATATCGGCTTATCAAGGTTCACACACCTCACCCCAAGGAAAAGAAAAATGTATAGAAACATTAGAAAAAATTGCCTGTCATTGAAAGAGAAACTTGAAGAATGTCAAGAAATAATTAAAAATCATATAGCTTAGATTTTATCAATCAACGTGAAATTCTTCTTCTTGTCATTGCAATAGTTGCCTGAGTTGTGTTATTAAAATACTGTTCCTTTTTAATAACTGAAAATATTTGAAAAAGTGTATTTATTTGGAAAGGAAGAAAGCAATCGATTACGACAATACGTGAACAAATAATTTAAACACTTTTCACTGGTTGAGCCAAGGAAAATTAGAGTATTACGCTCAAGTAAGAACAAGATTATTATTATTATTATTATGAGATTAAAGTTAATTTTTGAAGTAATTTAGAACATATTCCACATAATATTGTTACTGAACTTTTAAGCGGTTGCTGCAAAAGGTGGAACAGTTAATAATTGCCGGGGTTTTAATTGATGGAACAACGCGCCAGATAAGTAGACCAACAATTAATCAACAAGATTTTTACTCTGATCACAAAGGATACCGCCAATGAGGTATTATGCTGGTATTTTTAGGGAGCATAGAATTTATCAGGAACTTCAACAAAGAGTAGTTTTTGAAGATAATACAAAATATTTATTGTATAGAAGCTGAGCATGTGGTTTAATGGAGATATTATTGACCGTATTTATAGAAAGAGCAAATATATTACCCCACCAACAGCAGTTTAATAATTCAATGAGAACTTTAAGAGTGAGTGTCAAATGGGATTACAAAAACTAACACTATATAAATTAAAAAGATGTTTTCCATATTTCCATATTTATTTAATTTACATTTCAGTTACATTTCAAATACAATATACCGGGTGTTATTGAAATACACGTACATATTAAAACTGGGTATTGCGCAGATCCCCACTGAATGTAGAAAAATATTATTTTTTAAAAATACCCCTTATTAAGGGAGTTATTAATTTTTGAAAATTAATTCTAAAACAAACGTACTTCACTGATATGTTGAGGATGACCTATATAAATTAGGTTTATTTACCTATTTTAAACATCAACAGTAATTAATATGCAAGTTTTTGTCACATGATAAGAAAACTAGTCTTGTAAGAAATAACCATGTTGCCAAGATTTTCGAATTAATTTCTATTTCCGAAGACTGGTTTTTACTACCCTCGTTATCAAAAAACTAGAATACTTCATAAATGATTGTTTTTAAACTATACATTTTTGAAACTATAGATTATTAAAATTTTAGTTGATTTACGAATCTGGCTAACACGAGCGCGTCATTTCCAAGTTGGTAAAAAGTGTTGTTACGATTACTTTTAAATATTTTTTTACGATGCCACTATTTACGAATATTGAACTAACCGATATAGTGCTGGTTTATGGGGCAGCTGGAGAAAATTCTCGGCAAGCACAAATCCTGTATCGCGAACGGTTTCCAAATCGGAGAATTCCGGACTGTCGTACGTTTAATTCAACTGTTCAGCATCTAAGAGACCATGGAAAATTTGAGAGTGTCAATGCAGATCGAGGGAGAACAAGAACACAAAGAACATTGGCGGCCGAAGAAGAAATATTGGAAGCTGTTGAAAACCGGCCTCAATTAAGTTGTAGAAGACTAGGTCTTGAAATTGGAGTGTCCTCATTTGTTGTGTGGCGGACACTTAAAGAACAAGGTTTACATCCTTATCACATCCAAAAAGTCCAGGCCTTATATCCAGGTGATGAAGAAAAGAGAGTGGAGTTTTGTGAATGGATGATTCAAAAATGTGTTGATATTCCTGATTTTCTAAAAATATTATTGTATACTGACGAGGCTTCATTCACTCGTGATGGCGTGTTCAATATGCACAATACGCATATTTGGAGTGATGAAAATCCTCACGCCATTAGGGAAACTGGGCATCAAAGAAAATTTTCAATAAATGTTTGGGCTGGCATAATAGATCAGTATTTAATCGGGCCTTATGTTCTCCCGAACAGATTAAATGGGCCAGGATATCTCCACTTTTTAGAAGATATTTTGCCAGTACTCCTAGAAGAGATACCGTTACAATTAAGGCAACGGATGTGGTACCTACTAGATGGCGCTCCTCCTCACTTTGATTTAAACGTACGGCAGTTTTTGAACATTAGATTTCCTCAAAAGTGGATAGGCAGAAATGGACCTACTAAGTGGCCTCCGAGATCTCCGGATTTAAATCCATGCGATTTCTTTTTGTGGGGTCACATGAAACAACTGGTTTATAATGAACCTATTAATAGTGTTGAACAATTAACCAATAAAGTTAATGCGGTAGCCGAGGAACTACGACAAAATCCAAGACTAATTTCTAATGTTCAAAGTTCTTTGGAAAGACGATTGCAAGTGTGTGTAAATAATAATGGACGGCATTTTGAACAATTACTGTAATAAACTTTATTTTGAATTAATTGGTTTTGCTACGGCAACAGTGCAATTTCTATGGGTAAGTTCAATTTCGATTTATTTTACTTCTTTAAATATGGAAACTAGTAGGTCGGAAAAGGGGACACTTCCCCAATATTTAAATTTTAGAATTTGAAGTTAAAATTGGTGCCAATCGTTTTTGGTCATTACATACTATTCCCCATTTTAATATGTACGTGTATTTCAATAACACCCTGTATATTATATCTATGACAACACAGCATGGTCAATATACCAATAGATGGCACCACGCTATTTCCTTTCTGTTGATATATTTTCAACACCCCCACTTATCAACAAAAAAGAAATTTACAAACTTTTTATTCCTAATAAATCTAATAATTTATTATGCTTTTCTCCACCTAAACTTTTGGTGAGAACATCTGCAGGCATAATATCTGTGGGTAAATATACAACATTTACAACAGAATTTGAAACCAATTCCCTAATGAAATGGTGACGTACATCTATATGTTTACTTCGTTTATGATAGACTGGATTATGACATAAATTTATTGCACTTTGATTGTCGTTTAACAAGGTGACACAATTTGTATCTCCAGTTAATTCTATCAATAAACCTCTTAAGTAAACGGCTTCTTTGGCAGCCTCAGCAATTGACATGTATTCTGCCTCGGTACTGGATAAAGCTACAGTTTTTTGCTTTGAGCTCTCCCAGGAGATCACAGAACCACAAAGTTTGAAAGCATATCCAGTGTAGGATCTACGATCTAGTTTATTACTTGCCCAATCGGCATCCACAAAACCTTGTAATTCTAAATCACTCCTTGAAAATCTTAAACAATGATTCATTGTACCTTTTAAATAACGTAAAACTCGTTTGGCACTTTTCCAATGGTTCTCATTGTAAATATTATTGAACTGGCTCAAAAAACTAACAGTATAGGATATATCTGGTCTCGTTAGAACAGATAAATACATGAGGCTACCAATCAGCTGTTGAAATGGATACCGAGCTCTAATATTTTCATCTGTATAATCTTCCTCAAAATTTAACTTAATATCCATAGGCGTTTTGACTGTTTTGGCATCAGACATGTTAAATTTCTCAAGTAACTTAATAATATAATTTTTCTGACTTAAAGTTACAACATGATTTTCTGGATCAAAATCTATCTGCATGCCCAAACATTCTTTGATTCTGCCCAAATCTTTAATACTGAACTTAGAGCTAAGTACCTTTTTTAACTCCTTTGTTTCACTTTCATCACTAGAAAAAACAAAAAAATCATCTACATAAACCGCAACAATTATAATCATATGATCCTTTTTCTTAGTGTAAATACAAGGTTCATATTCAGATTTTTTATAATTCAATTCCAATAGAACATTATTTACCTGGTTATTCCATGCTCTGGAGGACTGCTTAAGCCCATATATGGCTTTATTTAATTTTAAACATTTACTTTTATCTGAAACTTCAAAACAATCTGGCATTTGCATGTACACTTTTTCCTTTAAATGCCCATTCAAAAAAAAAAACAGTTTTTACGTCTAAATGACTGATGTCCAATCTTAATTTTACAGCAAGAGAAAAAAGCAATATTAAACTAGAATGTCTTATGACAGGTGAAAAAGTTTCATCGTAATCTACCCCTGGTTGCTGCGAGAAACTCTTCGCCACTAAATGCGCACAATATCTCACTAACCCTTCACAATTGCTTCTCTCCACTTATCTCGATCTGGTCTTGACAGTGCTTCTTCTACTGTGAGTGGATCATCACTGTCCAAGCCAGTAGTGATACAAGGCGGATACTGGCTCAAATTTGACCTTGAAAATAGCCTTTAAAGTGACCTTGGTGGTTTTGGAAAAGTTTCCTCGGAAAATGGCTTTGGAAAAGTTTCTTTACCACCGCCCCCGGCCTTGAAATGGGCCTTGAAAGTGGTCTTGATGCTTGTGGAAGAGCAGCCTTTGGAAAATGGTCTTGGAAAATGTCCACCTCCGCCGCCCCCGACCTTGAAAATGGCCTTAAAAGTGCCGTTGATGGTTTTTTTTTTGGAAAAGTGGTCTTGGAAAATGGTTCGCCCCGTGAGCCTTGATTCTTGGAAGAGCCACCTCTAAAAAGTGGCCTCTAAAAAAATGAGGCTTTTGAGGCCCACCCCCCAGAAAATTATTCCAGCGAGCGTCACCGCTGACGCCGGCACTGTGGAGTCCAGCGCAGACACTTTTAATTGATGCATAGACAATCCCGTTTACGTTGTAGCGTAATGTTGGTTGCCTATGCATGCATTCATAATTAAACCAATAATGAGAGATTTATTTTTTTTATTCAATATAATACAAATAGAAACGTATTGCCATTTTTAATCACAAATCCACCTTCTTCCTCTTCTTCTGCTTCTAGTTCAATCAATTCGGCTTGAGGAAAATCGCCGCAGCCCATCATTTTCTCCACACTGCTTTTAAATGACTGCAATAATTAAAAAAAAAAAAAATTAAAATTAAAATAAAAACGAAAAAAAAAAAACTTACTGATTTAGCGGCGGAGGCAGCAGCAGCATCGCAGCCGGAGACGGTTTCCAGCGGCTTCGACGGCGTCGTCGTCGGGATCACTGTGGAATCGCTCATGTTTTTGAACTAGGTGTGCTGACGACGGATGCTCGCAACCGACTCAGCCGCCGTTGAAACCGGGGTCCGCGCGCGCACGCTGCCGCCGACCACCGATGCTCAGCTGGAATCCGCGCGCCGCCGACGGCCGCCCTCACTGCTGGAATCCGCGCGCTGCCGACGGCCGCCCTCACTGCTGGAATCCGCGCGCCGCCGACGGCCGCCTCAACCTCACGACGATGTTCTCACTGGATCCTCGACCGTGAATTACGAGAGAGCGCGTGCCGCTATCGCCCTGCAACGACCTTCGTCAGCCTCGAGCGCGTGTGCCCGCTATCGCGGTCACAGCAGAGATTTTTACACAATATCTTTGTCGAGCAAAATTTTTCACAATATTTTTTTCTACTCATTTATTAAAGACATATACATCACCTGTTATAAGTCGTATGTATGGACGATTATCTAATAATAATAATAGAGGATAGTAAGTTTAAATAAAAAAGAAAAACAGTTTTAATAATATATATATTTTTTAAATGTAAATTATATTATAATAGATATAATGGATAATAGTAAGTTTTAAATGTCCAAGGATATTGATATCACTGATCCGGATGATGATGATGGAAACCCCAGGGGAGGGTGTCATGTGAATCATCTAATAATTTTCGTTTATCATCTAATGAATTTAAACCAATTTTTGTTTGATTTATGCTGTAAACTTTATGTTTAAACGATTGAATTGTACACTGTGAAATAATTTTATCTTTCTTTTCAATTAAACAATCCACATAATCTTGAAAACTTATATCATTTTTTACTATGGAACTTTTAATACCTTTTGATTTTTTAACTATAGATTTATACTCAACTTTATACGTATACATTTTAGATCTTAAGCCTATGAAATGAGTTATAATTTTACCGTTTGTCTCATCTTTCATTAGACCTGGAACCTTCTTATTACACAAGGGAATTTGATATGGGTTATTTGATGCATAATCACTAGTGTCAAATCTGTCAATATGAGCATTAATCACCTCCTTATACACATCATTACATTTAATCTCATAGATAAAAGAATCTGTATCAGTATATAAGATCTTACAAACGTCATTTCCTAAGTTAGATAACATAAAGTCATAATGAAATTCATACATACATGTTTTTGAAATATCTAAAATAGACATTCCAATGTATATGGGTTTGTTGAATAAAATTTCTGATTTACGTAATTCAATAGCCATTAAATCATCCGAAAAAATGGTTCTACTATGGAACCTTGGACTTGCTATTAAATTTTTTGCCCCATATCTTCCCTCCCACTGCGAAACTAATTTAACTACACGATGTTTTCGAATATTTTCCATCGTCTTACCGTATACTGAATTTACTTTTAATTTATAATAATCTTTTTCAAATTTGTTTGTTGTTTGTGCTCGAAACTGTGTATTTAAAGTTACGTATGGTTTTAACCATGCTGATTGTTTAAATTTTAAAACTCTATGTATTTTACGAATGACTAACCCATGATTTATTGCTTGTTTTAAAGCTCGATAATGAATAATGTATTTAGTTTTGTTATAAAGCGTTGTTAAAAGTTTACAAAATTTTGATCCTTCAGGTTTTCTATGCTCACAGCAAAAAGGAAAATCCTTATGCATACTATGAAGGCGATGGGGATAATCTAAGTCAACCTCCAGTATATACCCGATGTCTGCGTCATCGGGAATACTCAATACATCTATATTTGTATCAACCCATTCAAATCCGCCGTATGGAAGTGGTTGTGACATTGCCCAACCGTACAAATTATTGACGTCTACGTATAATAAGTACTTGTCAGGTTTAGATCTGTCATAATTATGCATATATTTATTATTCGCCTCGGAATAACGACAACAACATTGGCTAATCCGACCGCGTATCGCGTTCTCAATAAATAATATCATATCAATGTCATGAAGAAGCTGTAATTTACATCCGGTATACCGTAACATACAGTCCCAACTATATCCGGGGATTCCGAAATACCAACTCGGGTCAAGACCACTTGTACTATATCCGATTTTTCGAAATCTATCAAAGACGTCGGCCAACAAAATAATGTCAGTTTTCAAATACAAATCTGAATATTCACCTAAATTTTTTATATTAAAATACCTCCATACCTTTTGAGCATGTTCATACTGTTCATTAGTAATATCTTTATTGTTAAGTTTATTAAAAAAAACAGATTGTGGAGGTAATTGAGTTTCCTTAAGCTTATCAATATTGTCAATGTAGTCGTATGGAAATACACCTTTACGTGTAAGTAAGTAAAATTGCTCTCGAGTACAACATTCAAATGCATACTTTAAATTGTTAAAGTCTTGCATATCCAAAAGGGATACTAATTCATCTAAAGACGTTCCTAAAAATCTCAGCGAATCTATAAAACGAAATTTAATACCGTTAGCCATGTGTTGAGTGAATGATATATACTTTTCATTATTTATTGGTAGTAAAGAAATTTTACCTAATTTAGCCAAATCTCTTATGATAAAGTGACTATCGTAACCGCTTAAATTATGGAAAACAATTGGAACTACAAATTGCTTTCTAAAATTCAAATTACATAAGTTATGAGCAAATCCCCGAAAATCTCCAGTAAAATGATCATGATCTCGCACGATAATGTCCGTTTCAACAAGTCTTTGTTCGCAAATATGACAAATATGAGCTTTAAAATTTGAAAAATTTTCTCTCATGGGAACTATATTCTTAAATTTAGATTCAACCATTTGTGCGCATACTACCATTTCATTGGCGAACCATTTCATACAGTCAGGACCTCGATAACTGTTAAAATATGACAGACTATTATCATAGTCACATTTAACATAGTAGCCACAACTGAATGCAATGTGTCGCTGATATTTAATCATGTTAATATTAACATTATCAAGAATCGGTTCTAATAATGATTCGAAATCAGCGTATATCACAAATGGTGTTTTTTGTTTGTAAATAAAATTCTTAAACTTTATAAAAGTTTCCTTCGGAATTGTAATTTTACATTCATTATTTTTTTCACATAATTCTATATGTAAATTCAAACGTTCTTCACTTGAAAAATAATTTAAACATCTATCGCAGAAAATTTTTTTATGTTTTTTTCTATTGAGTTGATTACTTAATAATCGTGATAAGTTTTTTATCCAACAATAATGATATTTGATATCGATATGCTGGGTATCGCTAGGATCAGGCGCATCATAATCATTTAACTTTGGAAAATATTAATTTTGAATTAATAATAAATTTATATGTTTTTCCAATTTATTTTTAGTTAAACGTATTGGAACTACTATATACTTATTATTGATTAACTCCAATCCATATACATTTATGGATAAATTATTATTCTTTTCAAAAACATGTATTTTATTTAATTTCATTGGAATCTCCACATTATCTAAATTCAACACATCGCCATAATAAGGATACGATGTAACTCGATTAGAATTTTTTTCTGATGGATACAGAGCACTTACAATGCTCCAATAAAAACAGGCCAAGTCAAAATTAAAAATATTTACACAACTTAGTTTATTAGCAATTTGTTTTGGTAATTTAATAAACGATGAACTACCCCCGCAACCATTTCCTACTGCAAACTTATTAATATTAACTTCAAGCGATATCACGGATTTTAATGCCCAATTTGACGAACGTTCCTGAAATTCCGATAGTTTAAATAAAATATAGTTGATTATATGATTAGTAAACCATTCAAATAATATTGTTGAAGAATCAATCGGTGCATATTTACTGTGAAAATATTTAAAATCTACTATGTCATTATCATTTACTAATTTTCTAATAAACTGTCCACAAAAAATTGTGTTTACTTTTATTAATGACATTTTTGGTAAAACTTTTTCTACTTTCTCGCAAAAAATTTTAAAAGCATCCATTAAAAATGGTAGAACATCTTTATGTCTTAAATTTATAATAATCCCAGTAATAACGTTATTTTTGAAAATTGAAATTAAATCATTCCATTCTACTGAAGTCGGTATATTATGTAATTTATTATATATAACTTTTAAATGACTAATTTTTGTTTGCCACGATCGAACTTGACCTGATAATAAATTAACATTCTTAAGTTTATCACAGCATAAATCAATCGCAATTTTTACATGTTTTAACCATGCTTCACAGTCTATATGAGGAAATTTTTCATAAAATTTTAAAATAAGTTTATCAATATCCTTTATTAATTGGTCAGACATTTTTTTAAATTAAAACTTACTATTCACAAACTTAAAGAGTGCTTTAGGGTTTCCTTTTTCAGCGTTCTTCTCATCGACGTAGTCACCTTGATACACCACAGAATATTTTCCGTTTCCCAATTCATCAACGTGATTCTTCAAAATAGATAATGATCGACGTGGTAAGAATATAACTCGATTCTCCAGTTCAAGCAAAATCGTTTCACCATATTTTGAATTAACCAATTTAGCAATGTAGATTTTCTGAGGCTCATTAATTGGCAGGCTTTTCAATGCAACCACCGGTTTATTTTCACCACCTTCTAGGAGAGACGAATTTATTTCATTTAAATTCATTTTTCTCTAAAATAATATGTACTTTTATTTTTATGCAAAAAAAATGAAAAATATTTACTTACATTTTTTTTTTAACGCTTTAACACAAAGAAACTGATTTACTAGTATTATGATGATGATGATGATGATGCTTTCACAATGAAATTATTAATCAAACTGATTTATTAGCGACACGTGTACTGTCTTTTATAATAATAAAACCTAACCTCATATCCTAGATCTTAGCCTCAACCTTTTATTTCAAGGCTGCAATTTATACTCTACTGATGTTGCTCTAACTATAGCTCGATAACGTTTTTGCATCATTCAAGGTTATAATTTGTACTCTACTGACGACGTTACTCTAACTATAGTTCGATAACGTTTTTTAGTACATACACTTCCTAATCGGAAATTTTTCAAGTATTTTGTGGTCCTGAAAAGGGCCGTTTGGGGAATTTTCCCCTCTACAAGGTATTTTGTGGTCCTGAAAAGGACCGTTTCTGGGAATTTTAATTTCCCGACAAGACATTATCATCCTCATTAACATTTTTCATGCAGATTATACAGTTTTTAGTGAGATAAAATATAAATAAGACCTGTTCGCACCTAGCGCAAAGGCACAGTTCAGGCTCTAAATTACTCATTCTCCCACTAAAATGCTGAAATGCATTCTCACCATCATAATAAAAGGGGTTAACCGTCTGTGCTTCAAGATAAAAACACCCTAAACAAAGCTTTCTACCATGACATACATAAAAAGTTTGAATCATGCACAACGATTCTGTTTGTACATTTGATAAAAACTCTTGACGATTAACCTCTTTTACTATGTAATCTTTTGGATCCCATGTTCTACTATCAGTTTCAATTCCATCATCTGAAATTGGTTCCTCGATATTGGCGGCAGCGGCCATTTCAATGGGATCGTGTGTGTGTGTGTTGAGAGCAAAGACTTGACTGAATTTTTTTTAGATTATAATAAAACTTTGATTTATATGTTTTTAATTTGAATTCTAATACTAATTAGTATAATCTATTGCATATGATATCACCTCATATGGTTTTCCGTTTTGCATAATCATTCTTACCGCCCTCGCTCGCACCCGTCGTCGTCTTCATTTAAGAATAATTTAGTTCATTTTACGATCAGTTTGCTTTCGACAGGCATGAGTTATAATAAAATTAAAATATTGAGTGACATATCAATAGTACCAATCAAAAAAACAAAAAAAATGTCTAATCCAGCTATGTCGTTGGAGTCGATAGTTGCTGCTGCCACTAGTGCCTCCTCTGATGTCACCACCGCCGCCTCCGCCGTCGATGACGCCGCCTCCAACACTATCATTGAATCAGTAAGTTTTTGTTTTGTTTTTTTTTTTTTTTTCACTTACTAAATTATTATTGTATAGGAATTTATGGATTTGACGTTCGATGCTGACGATCCCTTCATCAAAAACATATTTTCGGATGTGTTTTTGAAGGAAGAGGAGAACCCTCCGACCCTGTCGATGGCTACACCACCTCCGCCGCTGCCGCCTAATAATAATAATAATAATAATAATAATAATAAGATGGTTTGCCTTTTTACTTCTTAATTTCTTGAGATTTTCTCTTTATACATTGGTTTTCTTACCTGTTCCGGTACCACCAGGTCATATTTTTCTTCTATTTATTGTTGTTTTAATTTTTATAATATTTTATTTTTCACTCGCTATTTTTACGGCTTTTAGTCGAGATTCACTTTACTTTATTAGTTCTTTCTGACATTCATACTCTAACTATTTGATCTATCATTTTAGGGTTTCTAATTCTAAAATTAAATTCATTTATATTTTTATAGTTTCCTATATTATTTGTTAAGCTAGAGTTCTTTATTGTTTTTTCATAAAATTTCATAGATCTTTCTTTAGCTTCCTCTCTTATACCTTTGAACTTGAACCTTTCTTTTAACTCCCTGTTACTTATTTCCATCTTCGTTTTTCCTTCAATCAGTCTATAGCAGTTGTTCTCTATTGCTTGTAGGCTTTTAAAATTACTTGCGGTTGTAGATGACCATACCGCTACAGCATACATAATAATTGATTTGACATAGGTCTTATAAAGTTGGATTTTTAATTTTTTGTTTAGTCTATTCGTTTTGTATATATAAGGTTGTATAATAGATTTCGCTATTCTTGCTTTTCTAGCCACTTCTTGCGTTTGTTCTTTGAAGTTTAATTTCCTGTCAATTTTTACCCCTAAATATTTTATTGATTTTTGTTCTATTATTTCTTGGTTATCAAACTTCAATCTTTCATTAATTTTCTTGTCATTGGAGGCTATTAAGAATTGAGTTTTACCCGGATTTGCTTTAATTTTCCATTCTTTATAATAATTTCTAAGTTTTTCCAAATGTTTTTGTACTTTAATTTTTGCCATTTTCTTTGATATCGATGTTCCGTAGACGGCACAATCGTCCGCAAACAGTGCTAAATCTACTGATTCGCACCTTGGAATGTCGTTTGTAAATATATTAAATAAAATTGGTGAAAGTACACTTCCTTGCGGCAGTCCTTCTTCCATATCAAATTTATTTGTTTTCCTTTCTCCGTTTATTATTTGAAATGTTCTGTTAGAAAGATAACTATTGGTAATTTTTATTAGGTATTTAGGGATTTTCATGTTTGCCATTTTAACTATTAAAGCTCTCCTCCATATTGTATCATATGCTTTCTCAAGGTCTAAAACAGCAATTGCTGTTTTTTGCTTTTTATTAAAATTGATCATGCTTTTGTTAATTACCCTTGCCAGTTGTAATTCTGCATTCCTCTTCCTCCTAAATCCAAATTGATCTTCTTTTATAATTTTATTTGTTTCTAAATGATATGTAATTCTTTTTTCAATAATTTTTTCTAAACCTTTGGATAATATGTTTAATAGTGATATGGGTCTATAGTTTTGAGGTTGTTTTAAATCTTTTCCTGGTTTGGGGATAGGTATTATAAGAGCATTTTTCCATTTTACAGGAAAGTAATTTAATTTGAGTGCTGCCGAAAAGATATAATAAATTTGGACGATTGTTTTTGTAGTTAAGTTTCTTATTAGATGTATTTTAATCTCATCCTCCCCAGGAGCTTTATTATTTTTCATGCGTTTGAAGATTTTCTTAATTTCTTGTGGTGTTGTCATATAAATTTCATCTTCGTCTTTTTTAGTTTCATTAATTCTGATGTATTCCAAATTTACTCTGCGTTTTGTATTTATATTAGAAAGGTTTTTTGTTAAATTATGATTTTCTTGCAATTGTTGTCCTATTATTGTTAACTTATCATTTTCATCTCTATAAATTACGTTATTTTTCTCTAGTGCTGGTATTTGTTTTCTATTTCTTCTACTTTTTCTTGCTCTTATCATCTGCCACACATTCCCGTAGTTTTCTTCCTGTTGTTTAATTCTTCTATACCAATCTTCCTCTTCTAATGATATTAATCTGGCATTTATTTCGTCATTGAGTTGTTCAAGTTCATATTGCATGTTTTCATCTATTCTCTGTCCTCTCATTCTTTGTATGGTTCTTCTTATTCTGTTTCTTCTTTTAATTACTTCTTTCGTTTCTTCGTTTATCTGGACCACTCTATTTTTATAAGTTTCTTTAGGTATAGCTTCATCTGCTGCTTCTATTATTAATTTAGTTAATTTTTCAATTTCTAGATCTAAATCTTTTTCTGTTTCTATATTTCTGTTTATTTGAGTTTTTTGTTTTGTTCTTATTTTATATATTGTCCAGTTTGCTTTATTTAGATTATATTTTGGTTTTTCTATTTTTCTTGGTATTTCTACTTTATCTGAGATTGTACTTATTACCGGGAAATGGTCAGAATTGAGATCTGCAAGAGTTTTCATTTCAATTATATTTATATTTTTGGTGATTATCATGTCTATTGTGCTTGGTCTTCTGTTCTTATCTACTCTCGTGGCTTCATCTGGTGTGTATATGTTTAAATTATTGTTATCAATAATTTTTATTAAATTTTTTCCTTCTCTTGTATCAACCATATTTATTCCCCATTGTGTGTGTCTTGCATTTAAATCTCCTACTATTATAACTTGTCCACTTTTACTTATTATTTCTCTCAGTTGATTTATTTTCTTTGTTAAGCCTCCGGCGTTCCATTGTAATATTTTTCTGTTAGTTATGTTATTAATTTCTATATAGTTGTTCATATTTTAGTATTATATTCGATCTATCCATAAATCCTTCATTTTGTTCAATTTCTTCCTTCATTTGTTTTATTAGTCTATGCATTTTTGGTAGGTTTATCTTATCACTAATTATTCTATACATTTCACTTATTTCTTGTAGTAAATCCTTTTCATTAGTTGGAATTACTTGATTTACATTTATCTGATTTTGTGTGTTCCTATTCGATATCCCCGTTCTTATTTTAGTTGCCTCGCTATACAACGTTCCTGGTCTAACTTTATTTCTATTTGTTTCTATATTTCTTTCCAAATAGTTACGATTATTTCTGTTTTTATTTTTAATTAATTCTATTTTTTCTATGTATTCTAAATAATTTGGACATTCCTTGAAATTTGCCGTGTGTTCACCATTACAATTTACACATTTCGCTCTGCTATTCTCCGTTCTAGTTTTTGTGCATTCCCTTGTGTCATGATTCTGAGCACATTTGACACATCTGGCTCCCATGTTACAGTTGATTTGCGTGTGTCCAAACCTCTGACATTTAAAACATTGAGTTATCGCATCCTTTCTGTTATAGTATTCCCATTTTATTCTTAGATTCATTATCCCGTTTATTTTATATAAGTCTTTTAAATTCACTTCTTTCTTCACCGTTACTAGATAGCTGTAGCTGCTTACATTTGGGTTTCTGGATTTCATTGGGTTTATAGATGCTATTTTTACGTTCGCTTGTTCTTCTATTTCTTCCTTCATCATCTCTACGTCCATTCCTGGGGCCGCTTTCATCACTACTCTTTTCACTCTATCATTTTTCTCCGTGTAAGTAAAATATGCTGCATTTATTGACGTTAAGTATTTCATAATTTTCCCCCTATCTTCTTTGTTTTTCGCAAAGATTTTAATATTGTCTTTATTACATTGAATATTGAAGTTTTTATCTGTGACATTTCTTTTAATTTTTTCAATGAATTGAGTGATTTCTTTTATTTTTCCATCTATGACTACTGGTGGTACCCTAACATTAACAACTTTTTGACTAACATTATTTTCAGTCCTTTCTATTATAATACTGTCTTCCTCAAGCGGATTGAATTTATTTTTAATTGGAGTTTCACTTACCCTTTTTGTTTCATTTTGCCTTTTACATGTTCTCCTAGGACTTGGTGTTACGAATTCCTCTTCGTCCATTCTTTCGTCTCCTGCCGATGATTCTGCTTCACTGGAACTTGTTTCTTTCATTATTCCTCTTCTCTCCCTGAGGTCCTCTAATTTTTTGAATTTCCTTCTTTCTTTGGGGCTTAATCCCCCTCTTTTGAGGGACAACCCCTTCTTGCAACCTCTCCTTACTTCCTCTCCAAGCTCTGCTGCCTTTTTCACTATTTTTATTAAAGAAATTACGTTTTCTTACCTAATGATATTCAACTTCCTCACAAAATACACTAATTACACTCCCTAAAAATTGAGTTTTTGCCCTGAAAATTGGTTTGCTACACTCAATTTTTTTTTCTCGAAAATTTGACAATCACTTGTCAAGACACGGGGAGAAGTTGCTGCCGCCTCCGATGCCGATAGCATCTTTAAAGAAGAAACGAAAACTAACTGAGGAGACGACGCGGAAATTATTAGACAGAGTTACTGAAAGATACAACTTTTTTTTAGTGTCGAAACCGAGAATATTAAAATTATTAGAAGATAAAAAAAAAAAAATTAAAAATGATATGTGTGAATTACGCAAAAAAATAAATCAATATGCAGTTAGATTAGATCAAATTGATAGTGAAATTTTTGCAATATCAGATTCAGAATTTTTAAAATAATTTTTTGATGCATAATTCACACATATCATTTTTAATTTATTTTTTATCAGATATTTTAATATAATAAATTACTTAGATCAAAATCATTGCGCAATTTCGAATTCAAAATTTTAAAATCATTTTGTAACTCTTGTTGTTCGCTATAGAGTCCCATCTCTAACATTAAATATGAACGGATCTCGTTTGACTCGATGACTACGACTACGACGACGACGTTGAGATAGGTTATTAAACCCATTGTTGTTGTTGTTGGCAAATCTATTATCACGCCTCGCTTAAAATCTCAGCGGTTGAAGGCGATAGCGGTTTTAAAAATATATATATTATTA
Organism: Hermaeophaga mercurialis; assembly: GCA_951812935.1. NCBI lineage: Eukaryota > Metazoa > Arthropoda > Insecta > Coleoptera > Chrysomelidae > Hermaeophaga > Hermaeophaga mercurialis. The sequence continues at coordinate 1,044,490 of OX638358.1, read as the reverse complement.
AAACTATGTTTTTTTATTTAAACTTACTATTCCCCATATTATTAGATAATAGCCTGATCACCCCCACACACACAACTTATAAAAGGTGATGTATATGTCTTTAATAAATCAGTTGAAAGTAGAGAATGTCATTAGTAGTTGAGTACAGAACTAAGCTAAAAAAATATTGTGAAAAAATTTCTCGACTAAACAAAGATATTGCGTTTTACGAAGAAAACAGGCAAGTTTTAAAAGATTTATCAAATTTGTGTTTAAATGATGGTTCTATTAAACGCAAATTATGTCATATTAACAGCGATATTCAACGGTTTGTTGTATACAAACATACCTAATGGAGTGTCTAATATAGCGGTATGTTTTAATGAAAACCAAAAAGAATGTAACCGCTCTGAATGGCAAATGATGGGTAGAACCTATTTAAATGATGGAAAGTTACAAGTTTTTTATGTAAGATTGCCCTCAACACCATCTGAATTATATTACAAGTTGAAATTATTATTTCCGAATAGAAGTGAAGGCGATCAAGAAAAATGGTATAAAATTGGTGAAACTATCACCAATTGTACTTATCCTCTAGGAATAGGGACTGGAATTGGAGGATTAGTAGGAGGAGGAGGAGGCGAAGTCACACTAGGAGGAGGAGTCGATCAACGACAATTTTCAATAACATGTGCTACATTTGGTTTAATGTTATTTATAGCGTTAAAAATGATTGTTAAATATTTAAGGAAAATATTAAATAAATAATATATATGAGATATGTTTTATTTAGTGTTTTTTAGTATTTAAGGGAAAATAAAAACATAAAAACAGTTTTATACACATTTATTTATAAACATTTTATACATGTTTATGGAAAAAAATTTAATTAGGTAAAATAGTATTAGTAAACCAAGAAAGTAAATGATCCACGTTTCTTTGCGCACACATAAATTTTCCTTTTGAATGATGATGGCAACACTGATGTGGAATTGTCTGTCGAAAATTTTCCGTATCCCATCTAGTTTTATCATACTTGACTACATCATGGATGATAGGAAATATTTGCAGTTCCTCACACTTACTTTGTAAAAATGAAAGTTTTTGTTCACCTCTAACGTAAATTATGTCTGCCGAATGAAGCAGGTAATTTTTTAAAATGTTATTAATTTCGCTATATTCAATATAACCGGAGTTAAATCGAATTCCGTGCAGATTTTGCTCTAAATAATTCACTGTCTTTTTATCACTAACACTAAGATTTTTAAATTGTGTTGGCGATTTAAATAGAAAATTTAATCGCTGTTGTCCAATATGAATGGAGAGCTCTTTTGGATGAAACACTTTTTCAATAATAAAACCTTGAATATCTACTAGTGCCACTCGCATGATGATTGCAAATCAACTAATTTTAATTATATTAGGGGAGGCTTTTTTATATCTTCTGTGAATCGTGTGTGTGACCTACGATACACCTTGATATTATCGAAGTATGTGAAACCAAGGTCGCAATAGAAACCTTGATGTTACCGGAGAGATAGAGCGAAGTATGTGAAACTGAGGTCGCAATAGAAACCTTAATGTTATCGGAGAGAGAGATAGAGAGAGAGAGAGAGAGAGAGAGAGAGAGAGAGATCTGGAGTCAACACCTATTATTACGAGAGGCTTTTTATTACTTCCGTGAGTGGGTGATATTCCATGAGACAGTCGTGAACTATGATGCAATAAACCTTGGTGTTATCAGGGAATCCTACGTCCGATTCAATTTCCAGCTTTACATCAACGGTTGATGACTTTATAGATTCTTCCTGCTTACTACAATCTATGATAAACAATGTACGTAATTTAAAATCCGAAACGGTTAGAAGGGTACGTTTTCGATTAGAGTTTGTGTAGCTAGGATAAAATTCTGTATAGTTGAAATATGCATCGTTGAAGCGGTCACTAGCAAAATCAAATTGCGAACGATCATTAGGATAATAATCGCCATTTAACATTAGTCTAATATTACGAATATTCAAGTGATCAAATGTTGTAGGATCAGCTGTGGCTATATCACGTTTTTCGGTTTGGAAAAATATCATGACGTAGCGAGGTCTTTCAATAGCCGTACTAGTCTTCACAGGCCAGATATCTTTTTTGGCATTTGGCGTGATGGCTGGCAATTCATTAAGCTCCCATTTTCGGAAGGGTATTAAAATAGGCCGGTCCGATTGAATTGCCTTCAACAGTTTTTCATTTACTTCATAATTGGGGTAGATATGTTTAACTCTTACTTCAATGCTTTCAATATTTATTTTAACTGTAGTTACCGATCCGCCATTTTCCTTAATAGTTATACAATCGTTATCGTTTCGAGCACGAACAAAGCGAAAAGTTTGTCTACCACACGTAATCCTAGGATAATCATTGAAAACGTTGAAAATATGCTTTAGCGGTAATAATAGACTGAAAGATTTACTATTCGTGAGAATTGGTGATGAGGGATAATTCCAACCGGCAATAGACATGTGACGCGAGTCGTCCTGTGAATAGCAGGTATAAGCGCGAACGGTACTAACAATACCAGGATCTCGTACCGTCTCGATCTCTTTGCCACTTTCGCTGTATGTACAGGAATCGAATAGAAATGCTCCGAAATTTTGAGTTAATGAAACATCACCCGTTCCGGTAACTATTAATTTTCCCTTAATATCCAATAGCGAATCGTACATAGCAAAGAACGAATCCACTTGGTTGATAACAATTTCCACAATGTCATTGCAGTTAAACGATTTTACATATGGAGCATAGTATTTGTATTCACATTTTCGAATTGATTCATCTATTACGGGTGACCCGTATAGATTAAACATCGGTAATTTCTCAGCTGATTCAGCTACTTTTCTTTTCTTGTAAACTATTGATGATGACGATGACATGGTGGTGGTGGTGGTGTGGATGGCACGTTGTCAACAAAGAATCTTCTTATACTAATAATTAATTGTGTTTTCACCGCTTATAACCATTTAGGTTGAGGTCTAAGTTCCAATACTAGTGTACTTGTTTCACCACGGAAATTTACTGGTTCACCGTTTTGATCGACTGCCAGTACGGTAATATTAAGAATTTCGCGTTGAGGAATGACTGGTAAATACAAGAGATTTGAAGGCGTTTCGTCAATTATATATCCAGGATCTGATTTAACGGAGAATTCGTAGATTGTATGAGCGGGTGTGTTTCCGTCAAACGCCCCCGTCGTAATGTTAGAATCAAAACGTACGGTTGAGACTTTTATAATGTTGACGGGTAAATCTGACGAATGTATCTGAGCCGGAATGAGATTTTTTTCGGAAAATCCCAACGTACGTCCAATATTGTTAGGTTCCTTAAACGATATGGTATAGAATTTGCTGAAAATTTCACATTTAAGCGTATTATTATTAGGCTTCAATGAAAAATCTCGATCTGGATCAACGGAATTCTCCAAACCCATTCGATACTGAATAAATCTCTCAATATCTGAAATTTCATAACTACCTGCTGGAAAGGCAATTTCGTTTAATTTGTTGTGTGCATCATAGTAGTAAAATTTTTGACCCTCTTCAATGTTCGGTATGGAATTATATGAATGAAACGATCTCAACGCTAGCTCATATTCTTTTTCAGGATTCAAAACGATGGGTGTTTGAGGTTTAAATTCAAAAATATGATTGGTGCTATTGACTCGCAACAACTGAGACATAACGAAGACTAACGAATTTTTAATAAATACAATAACTTAAATATATTCTTTATTTAAACTCTTTAAAACAATATATACATTTTGATTGCATTTGTGTGCCACATACATCAGACCATACATGTCGACTGGAATTCGTTTGACATGGTAAAAACCGTTTTAACTCCATTCTGTACTCAACGGGAAGGCTATACCAGACTGTCTGTAAATCACTCACGTTCAATAAAATCATTTGAATTGCATCCTCGAGGTAACGACGACGACGACTACGACAATTCATCACGTAAAAATTTCAAGCACAAATGTCCACAATTTATTTGATTATAAGTTTGATATTGTTCGTTGTTATAGTAAATTTTGACGGGACGATTACGACTACTTAAATAACGAACAAGTTCTATAGGCGGCTTCAAATTACCAAATGAATCAAAATATTCAACTTTGTCGTTCTTTTTTCTATATGCAATCCAATGTGTTCCGGGATTTTTCCAACTATCCAAATTTACGATACCACATTCACGTTGTGCGCGTACTCTCCTAGGTAGAGTATCGCGCATGAAAACACCTCGAAAATGAGGTATTTTATAAAGTTTAGCATATTTCAGTAATTCTTTATCGTATAATGCTCTATTAGGTAGCCTTAATGATGATGATGACGTCGACGTTTTTTTTGAGGTTTTTTTTTTTTTTTATTTTCAAGATACAGACCGAAACCTCCTTTGCTATTCTTTCGTAAATACAATCCATGACCGATAGCTTCCATCGCTTTATTGTGACGTGTCTCTTCTTCCAGCTTCTTTTTCTTATTTTGAGCGTTTACGACGGAAGAAGCTATACTGGCGGCGCCTCCACTTAACGCCCCAAGGGCACTAAGTCCGGCAAACAAGGGAATGAGAGGAAGAAATCCTCCAGATTTAGAGTCAAATGGAATAATTCTAGGTATTCTAATGTTATTTTTACCTCCAGCACGTTTAACTGCCACTTTGGCTGCTTTTAAAGCCAACGATACAGCCTTCTTTAATGTCTTGGCAGGTTTCATGGATTTTCCAATTTTTTTTACAACGTGAGTGTTAAAGGAACAACCCATACCAAGTTTACGTTTGGTTTTCATTACTCCGGTTACAAGTAGAGCGTTACCACGTTCACCAAGACTAGCGTCCTTTGATTTAACGCGCCGCCACGCTTCTTCTTCTAATATTTTATCGGCTTTATGACGTTCGTTCAATGAATCGTTCTGCGAATAGGCGATGTCGTGTTGTTTGCACGCGGCGTCTAGCGGATTAATACCCGGATCACCACGTGCCAATCGTTTTTGTAGTTTTGTTCCCGGACCGCAAAATTGATACCCTCCACTTAAATGGATTTCAAAGGGTAATTTATTAATCAATGTATTTAACACACCCTCTCCTTCGTGCACAAACATTGAAACTAATAAATGAGCGTAACAGCTTCGATATTTATAAGACGATGAAGGTGATTCAACAAGTGCAGTCGTTACCGATCGAAAATTTAGACGATTTTCAAGACAAAAAGTTAAATGGTATTAGTAAACATGGTCCGTTGTTGCCCGACTCGTTTCGCGCCATAATCTGCGGCCCGAGTGGCTGTGGAAAGACAAATGTAATGTTATCGCTATTGTTTAATCCCAATGGTGCTAAATTTGAAAATGTTTACGTATACTCAAAATCTTTATACCAACCAAAGTATCAGTTATTACAAACAGTAATGACTCAAGCAAAGGGTATAGGTTATTTTCCGTTTAAAGACAACGATGAAGTCATCAAGTCATCAGTCCCACTAAAGCCAAAAAAAACTCCATTTTTATTTTCGATGATGTAGCATGTGATAAACAAGAAAAAATTCGCGAATATTATTCCATGTGTAGACATAAAGATATTGATGCTGCCTACTTATGTCAAACATATTCAAAAATCCCGAAACAATTGATAAGAGATAATTGTAATCTGATTGTGTTATTTAAACAAGATGAAATTAATCTAAAGCATATATTTGAGGAACACGTATCCCCAGACATAACCTTCAATGAATTTAAAACCTTATGTTCAAAGTGTTGGATTAATAGGTACGGAACGGTAGTTATCGTAAAAGATTTTCCCATTAACAATGGTCGCTATCGAATGGGTTTCGATAAGTATATAAAAATTTGTTAATTTGTGTTAAACGTCACTGTATGGAATGATGTCAGACGATCGAGTTGCTGTGGCTACACATAAACGAAAAGTTGCTGAACTAACGCGTGCTATACGAAAAAAATATTTAGCATTGAAATTAAATCGAACGAATGTGGACGATTCAATCAATAAACTTTTTAAACCAATAACCGATCCGTTAAAAGAAATTGCTTTAAAAAAAACTACTAGTGCTGCTGCTGCCGCCCCCATACAAGTAAAGAATGAATCATTTATTAAAAAAGAATATAAGACGCATCCTACTAGTACTAGTACTAAATTTCTCGATTTAGAAGATGTTGCCGAGTTTAATGAGCCCAGTATAATAGAGGAACCTAATTTATCACCGAAACGTTCCACTGAACCGACCATCGAATATTCACAGGATGTAATAGATGAATATCTGGATCAGTATCCATCAATAAGTCATACTTACGTTAAAGATTACTGGACAAATAGCGATAAAATTGATAGAAAATATGGTCCTACATATGATAGTGAACAAGATAATTGGACACTTGGTAATAGAAGAATTTCCTTTGATGTTAAAACCGGTGCTATCATGTTGTTATCGGAGAAAGACTTTTCGGGAGGATATGTGAAAGGAACGCCAGGACTTTATCAATTAATATTTTATTCCGATCCATCGTACGCTCCCGATGATCTCGTAAACTATAAAACCATATTAGAACATACGGGTGCGCACTTGAATAGTAGAGGACATTTAAAAGGAGATAACAGTATAAAATGGTATAACATTATAAAACCTTTGATTAAAACCGTAGAAAAAAGTAAAAAATCCAGTCTCTCGAGTTTAGTTCAACATTTCGCCTCTTCATCACCGAAAGAAGGTAAAGGAATGCATTTAGAATATAATAATGCACCTATAGAATATATTTATTGGGACGATCCCCGAGAGCTTATTACTAGATTGAGATTGCTTATCGCATCTAAAGAGGCAGGAAATACTTCACATAACAATGAGATTGTTGCCATAATGAATGAATTAAGGGAGGCTAATATGATAAAATAAGTTTACACATCCACACGAATGTCATTTCAATGATGAGTGTTGATAAATTCGGACGTCATTCACGTTCGCGTGCATTTGCATTCAAACCATCTATTATACGATTACCGCACACCTCTGATGGCAATTTAGATATTGAACATTTAAAGTTATGCAATGTAAAGGGGCCAACAATTGATGAAGATGCCGCAAACAAAAAGTATGTCGATTCTATGATAACAAACCTTTCAAAATCAATAGATCGAATATTGGAGAACGTTAAAAATATGTCTGATGCTATGGTAGATATGCAAAATAATATTAATGAAAATATGCAGTTTATTTCGAAACAAGAACAACAAACTACAGATTGGGTGACAAAAAAGTATGTTGACGATTCTTTGCAAAAAAGTATTGAAAACGCAAATAATAAATTATCAATAGAGCTTAAGTTATTTCTTAGAAATAACCTTGTTGATAATTATTCAGAGATTAGAAAAAATATTAAAAACCTTGAACAAAATGTAAAGAAGAATCAAGAGCAAATTATCAAATTAATTGCGGCATCAAGGACTACTTTTACTACGCCTACACCATAAATAGTAAAATTATAAATCAGTCTATTTATTATCATGCCAATCGCGTCGGCGGCGGTTACGTCACCAGAAAAGATTCAACTTGTTAATGAACTTCATAAATATGCACGAAAAAATTATCCGAGACGACGTACCGTCATCAAAGGACTAGATGATTTATGGCAAATGGATTTAGCTGAAATGAGTCGCTATGCACCGCAAAACAAAGGTTTTAAAATGATTATGGTTGTCATTGATTGTTTTTCAAAATTTCTATGGACTAGACCGCTAAAAACGAAAACCGGTGAAGAAATTACCAAAGCTTTCGAAGACATTTTATCGCATACGAAACATCGCCAGCGTCGTCCGAAAAATTTACAAACCGATCAAGGTACGGAATTTTTTAACGCAAAATTTAAAAATTTAATAAAAAAGTATTCCATTAATCATTATAATACGTTTAGTGTTAAAAAGGCTTCTATAGCAGAACGGGTAATACGTACTTTAAAAGAAAAATTATACAAGTATTTCAGTTTAAACGGAACCTATAAATGGATTGATTATTTACCCAAGTTAACTCAAGAATATAATAATACGAAACATAGCAAAACGAAACTTAAACCAAAGGATGTGAACAAGACTAATGAAAAGATTCTTTTAACGAAAAGATATTCATATCTGAAAATTGCCGGACCGCGAAAATTACAAGTCGGTGATGTTGTACGCATAAGCAAAGCAAAGCATGTGTTTGAGAAAGGTTACACACCAAATTGGTCTACTGAACATTTTAAAATCATTAAAGTTAAAATAACCAATCCCGTTACATATTTGTTGGAAGATATGCGTGGTCAACCAATCATCGGAGCTTTTTACGAAGAAGAATTACAAAAGGTTAAAAATCCTGACATTTATCTCGTTGAAAAAGTGTTGAAGCGAAAAGGTAGAAAACTTTATGTCAAGTGGTTGGGGTTCGACATTACGCATAACAGTTGGATAGATAAGGATTCGCTTAAATAACAGGATTAACAATACATCTCAGTCAGTTGTATAAAATGTGTTCAACGTATAGTTCATCATCATCCTCCGGATGTACTTCAGAAAGTTCTTATAGCGATAAACAAATGGATAGTGATTATTATAGACAAATTGATCAAGTCTCCAAAAAAATGTGTGAAAACACAATCGATTTTGAGCATACTTTACTGTTGTATAAAGAGTATTCGACTGGAACAGCGACAGTAGGAAGCGGTCTTAGTCCTGCGAGAAAATTTGAACCTGCAATTGTTTTAAGTCAACCCTTTCGACCTCATCAGCAAATGTCTTTTGATACATTCGAATGGTTAGATCTTATGTCAATGTTGAAAGTTTTGCTTAAAAATTTTTTCGATGACTCACTTCCTCAATTTCCTGATGAATATGATTCTGTTGAAAATCTATGTGGAAGAAATTGTAAAGTAACTCAATATATAATGGATGATACAAAATTTCTAAGTATAAATAAAAAAAACGTTTGTATTGAATTGACAAAAGACCAAGTTTATTATTTGATTGATATAGATGAAAATTTGTTGTGCTATTACATTGAAGAATTGAATAATGTTAATTTTAACAATTACTACTTTCAAGTATTAAACATAATCAAACCGTATTTTGAAGACTATGAAGAAGAAGAAGAAGAAGTTTGGAAGAATATATTAAAAAATATATTAAACTTGACTGATCCATTATTGGCTAATGCTCTCAGAGAATTTATTTATTTTTATAAACATAAATTTATAAATGCCTTACAAGGATTTAGTGTAGAATAAATTTTATATAAATAAATCGTCTTTTCTTTTATACCTCTCATTCTCATTCGATATGTCGATAAAGATAGTTGTGTCGTTGTTGCTCTCAATATTATTGGTAATTCATTGTGAACATATAAATCAAGAAGATGCTATTTCTTTTCTAAAACAATATGGTTACATAACCTCTGTTAGTAATAATAATAGTTTAGAAAATTTCGAATCGTATTTAATCGAGTTTCAAGAAAAATTTAATTTACCTGTTGATGGTACCTTAAATGATGAAACTGTTCGATTAATGAAGCGACCAAGATGTTCTAATTATGATGAAAATATTGGATATGTTGATGCATATACGGTACACGGAAAATGGAATAAAACTAATTTAAAATGGCATTTTCCATCAGTGTCAAGAAAGTACATTACAGTAGCCGCAAAAGCTTTCGAAATTTGGGCTAAAGATTCAAAGTTTACATTTACCAATGTTAAAATAGCTATGCCAAAACCGGATATTACCATAACCCTCGGAAATAAACGTCATAGTTTTCGAACAAGTTGTTCGGGTAAAGCTGAATGTCCACAGAATTTTGATGGACCTGGAAAAGTTTTGGGTCATGCCTATTATCCAAGGGACGACAGCAATTGCATTGAGATTCATCTTGATTCTGATGAAAATTGGAATTTTAGCTTGAATATCACGAATGTTCCGGATAACGAAAACAGTTTATTGGCAGTTTTAGTTCATGAGATAGGTCATACATTAGGTTTGGGTCATAGTGGCATTGAAAATGCTATAATGTATCCATGGTATCAAAGCGATATATCCTCATTACATGAAGACGATAAAATGGCTCTTGAAGCACTTTATGGCCCTATACCAACACGTCGTTATCTGCCAATTAACCCTACTACTACTACTACTACTACTACTACCAGTACTACAACACCCCCACCACCTCTACCTACTTCAGCCAATTTATGTATCCTTAAATCACCTGATTTTATCTTTCTCGCTAGCACCGCATCGTTTCCCAATTATCGTTTATATATTGGAAGCGGTCGTAAGTTATGGAAAATTGATCTTAATGATATGCGAATACCACAACATTTTGATTTAATTGAATCATATCTTCCTAAAGAAATAAAAACATCTACTATAACTCACATTTTTCAAAATACTGTAGGAGATCTGATTACCTATGCTAATGGAAGATGTTATGCAGCCTCGTTCCCAGAATTGCATATTCAACATGATTTTATTTTACCATTATCTAAAGACGTTCTAATAAATGCTATATTTCAAACAAATAGTGGAAGCATTTTTATATTTTACGATAACACTTCATACATTGAGTTTCTGGAAACACCTCAAGAAATACGTAATCGTGGACGAATAACAGATAAATTTCCTGGGCTTCCACCCAGTATTACGTCAGCGTTTAGATTTACAGATGGTTACATTTACTTTTTTCAACAAGATACTTACTATAAATTTAGTGAATATACACGAAAAGTTGTTGCAGCAGGTCCCTTTAATTGGAATCTCTTTGGTATTCCATGTCCTGAAGACAGCTTAAAAGAACAATTAAAAACTTTACTGTCAAAAATAATATCTTTTTATGAATAAAAAAAATGCTTATTAAGAATTACGTTTTTTATTAAAACAATATTTTATAAAGTAGTATATTTCATATTTTCTTCTTCTTCTTCTTCTTCTTCTTCTTCTTCTTCTTCTTCGTCTACTAGAATGTCATCATCATCCACATAATCGATAAGATATGAGGGTAAATATTTCTTCATTCTGCGTAGATACCCTTCAAACTCTATCTTTTTAAGTATATTTACCAAGCAGCATATACAAATAATTCCATCTACGTAATCGTTCATGACTTGAGATCCTTTACGATATCGAGCAGTTAATATTTGACATTCCTCTTCTGTATACATTCGACCCATACCATATACACTTTCACGTTCGTAAATTCTTTCTTGCTTAAACAAATGCCATGATAAGTCTCGCAAGAGATTTTTAAGATTATTCACTTTTGTTTCACTACTAGTTGCCATTTTTTTATTTTTCAACTGACTTTGCATATCTATAAAACTTCTATATATGCATGAAGATAAAGGAGAGAGGGGATTTAAAATAACCTCGATTTAAAAAATATTCTTAACCAATATTTTGAGCTTTAGTAGCTGATGCTGCTGATGCTGCTGCTGCTCAATATCTCGCTTTTTTTTTTAATAATCTAATATTGAGGTATAACAACCTTGTTGTTGTTGAGTCCCATCTCTAACATTATAAATGGGTTATCTCCGCCGCGACTTCGATAGCAGGCGCTCTCGAACTCATGAAGGTCGTCGTCGCAGCCTCAAAGGCGGGCGACACGCGCGCTCGCGGACCACACCTCCTCCCAGCTGAGAGTGGATGCAGCCGAGGCGGCCGGCGGCGTGCGAACCCAGCAGCGCAGCTGAGAGCAGCGAGGCCGAGGCGGTCTGCCGGTGCGTGGATCCGCGAGGGCGGCCGTCGGCGCGGACCCAGCTGAGAGCAGCGGTGGCCGGCGGCAGCGTGCGCGCGCGGACCCCGGTTTCAACGGCGGCTGAGTCGGTCGCGCGCGAGCATCCGTCGTCAGCACACCTAGTTCAAAAACATGAGCACAGTGATCCCGACGACGACGCCGTCGCTGGAAACCGTCTCCGGCGGCGGCGATGCTGCTGCTGCTGCCTCCACCGCTAAATCAGTAAGTTTTTTTTTTTTCGTTTTTATTTTAATTTTAATTTTTTTTTTTTTTAATTATTGCAGTCATTTAAAAGCAGTGTGGAGAAAATGATGGGCTGCGGCGATTTTCCTCAAGCCGAATTGATTGAACTAGAAGCAGAAGAAGAGGAAGAAGGTGGATTTGTGATTAAAAATGGCAATACGTTTCTATTTGTATTATATTGAATAAAAAAAATAAATCTCTCATTATTGGTTTAATTATGAATGCATGCATAGGCAACCAACATTACGCTACAACGTAAAACGGTCGGTTGTCTATGCAGCAATTGTGTCTGCGCTCCACAGTGCCGGCGTCAGCGGTGACGCTCGCTGGAATAATTTTCTGTGGGGGGTGGGCCTCAAAAGCCTCATTTTTTTAGAGACCACTTTTTAGAGGCGGCCAAGAATCAAGGCTCGCGAACCATTTTCCAAGACCACTTTTCCTAAAAACGGCACTAGGCCATTTTCAAGGTCGGGGGCGGCGGAGGTGGACATTTTCCAAGACCATTTTCCAAAGGCTGCTCTTCCACAAGCATCAAGACCACTTTCAAGGCCCATTTCAAGGCCGGGGGCGGTGGTAAAGAAAATTTTCCAAAGCCATTTTCCGAGGAAAATTTTCCAAAACCACCAAGGTTGCTTTAAAGGCCATTTTCAAGGTCAAATTTGAGCCAGAATCCGCCTTGTATCACTACTTGGCTCTGTTTCGTTTTCGTTTGACCACCCTGTATACACGGCAATAATAATTAACAAGATACTTGAAATCTTCAAATCCACTTAATTTCATTTTCCAATATGCGGTTTTAAAAAAATTTAATTTAAAAAACTGTATTTACATTTTTTAATATTTAAATAATTTGAATTGGTGTTTTTCTTACATAAATTAAAAATATAAAGTTACTTTCTAGTTTTTTTGGAATAGATAATTTAGATTTAATAGATGGAAAAAACCGAAATTTGCTCATATCGGCGTTTAGTAAATAAGAAAATTAGAAAATCGTAATTATTTTGATAATTTTAGAATTATTTCAATTATATTGGCTTATATACGTCTTATTCTTTATAATTTAAAGTTTATAAATCATTATTATATGTTTAGTACTCAAAAAACCATAATTTACATTAAATAATTTTGAAATTTTCTACGCCCATGAGACTCGTATTTATGATGAAGAAATGACATTGTAGCGATTGGCATGCCTTGTTGCGACGTTGTCGAGTATTTAGATTGAAATATTTCAACGATTTCTGGTGGACAATTTAGCAGAACAATATGGACATAAAGTGTTACGTCTTCCTCCCTATCATTGTGTTTTCAACCCCATCGAACTTATTTGGGGCCTTTTTAAGCAATATTATAATAAACATATTGGCAGAGACGGTAATAAAGAACAGGATTCTTTAAATATGTGGTCTGAAGCTCTTAGAACAATTACTCCTGAAGTATGGAAAAATTCTATTAAACATACAGAAAAAGAAATACAAAAATGGTATGAAAGAGAGAGAGTTTTTGATAGACTAGAAATTAATCCCATTATTATTATTAATCCTAACAGCGATGACAGTGATTCAAGTGATTCAGATTTGAATTAGGAGAAAGGATTTAGCTTTTGTAGGAATTCGAATATTGTAGTTGAATTGTTTCTTATAAGAAAAATGTATATTTTTTTAAACAAAACATTGTCTTATTTTAATAACAATAAATAGTTTGCTATCTTTTTTATATGTCTCTATTTTATTTATTTAATAAAAATATAGTACAAATAAACAACATAATATAACGATTTTTATAACAGATTATTGAATATTAAAAGTAGATAATACAGCAAGAAGAAGAATATCACAGTTGTAGATTGCTAATGAATCAACTGAGAAAAACATTTTTCAAATGTACTTAAAAACTGGCAGGATGAAGTGTCTTGAGTGTGAGGATCATATATTGTTCATATACGCTTCAATAAATTAATTTTTCATAATAATAAAGCTAAACAACATAACCTAACCTTACATTTTTGAAACTTCCTACATTCCTCGACAATTTAGACAAGCCGACAACACTGCAGGGTCGTGATCTCATAATCTCATGATCTCATATGACGTGCAACGGGATTTGTATTAAAAATCCTATAGATTGTTTTATATAGGGAAGTCATTGTTTGGAGTGAAAACATTCTTTAAACGGAAAGAATTTGACTTGATTTATTTAAAATAAATAACAAGATGTCATAATGGTATAATTAAGAAAAAATAAAGGTCAATTGTTTAGTGTAATCGACCATGAACGTAGAATTGGTGCATTGGTGGTTGCCTATCAGTAAGGCGTACTGGTTAAAATTTGAAATTTAATATCGGGATGAGTTCATACTTTTTTCTTCAATTTTTTATAAATTTTATGCTTCAAGTCATTTAAAAGAGTAAAAAAATTAATTTTAATAACTTCCAGTCACCAGGAGGAGACTGAAAAACTAGGCTAAAATTTAAATATTTATATTTACTTTTACTAAAACTTGATAAAATTTGAAAATATTTTTTTAAAGATAATTAAGTAGTTTTTTTTATCTATGTAGTTATGGGGTATGTATAGGGTAAATATAAGGTTATTTATTGTTTTCATAATTTTTTTCGTGGAATCAAAATAGGCCACCCCATAAAAAAATTTTACTGTACTTCATCATTTCTTTTTTATTTTGTTTTGTTGTCTTGCATTCTTGCAATATAAATACTTTATTGTATATTAATGGTCAATAAATAATAATACTACTACTTGTACTAGTACATTTTATTTAAACAAACTAAACAAAATAATTGTCCATATGTCACTAAATGGTCGTTTAAAGTGATTTTGTATATTTTACATTTTTTCTACAAAAAAATTACATTACAAATTTTTTAGCACTATGATGTTTTTTATTATATTGCGCATACATTTTTTCATATATAATTCATATCTTTTTGACAAAATCATTTTTCACAAGTTGAACACTTAATATTTTTTTACCAGTATAAACAAGTAAATGCTTATTTAAATCATCTTTTCGAAAAAATGATTTCTTACAAAGGGTACACTTGAATCTTTTTTCACAACTATGAACAGCTGCATGCCTATTTAAACTACTTTTTTGAGAAAACGATTTTCCACAAATGAGACACTTGAATCTTTTTTCACCAGTATGAGTAACCAAATGAATGTTTAAAGAGTCTTTTCGAATAAATGATTTTTTACAAATGGAACACTTGAATTTTTTTTCGCCAGTATGAGTAACCAAATGCTTGTTTAAATCACATTTGTGAAAAAATGATTTCTTACAAATGGAACACTCAAATCTATTTTCACCGCTATGACTAGCTGCATGCGCATTTAAACTACTTTTTCGAGAAAACGATTTTTCACAAATGGGACACTTGAATCTATTTTCACCACTATGAATAGCTGCATGCTTATTTAAATAACTTTTTTGAGAAAACGATTTTCCACAAATGGGACACTTGAATCTTTTTTCACCAGTATGAATAACCAAATGCTTGTTTAAATCACATTTGTGAAAAAATGATTTCTTACAAATGGAACACTCAAATCTATTTTCACCGCTATGACTAGCTGCATGCGCATTTAAATAACTTTTTCGAGAAAACGATTTTTCACAAATGGGACACTTGAATCTTTTTTCACCAGTATGAGTAACCAAATGCATGTTTAAAGAGTCTTTTCGAATAAATGATTTCTTACAAATGGAACACTCAAATCTATTTTCACCGCTATGACTAGCTGCATGCGCATTTAAACTACTTTTTCGAGAAAACGATTTACCACAAATGGGACACTTGAATCTTTTTTCACCAGTATGAGTAACCAAATGCTTCTTTAAATCACTTTTTTGAAAAAATGATTTGTTACAAATGGAACACGTAAATCTTTTTTCACCACTATGAATAGCTGCATGCGCATTTAAATTACTTTTTAGAGAAAACAATTTTCCACAAATGGGACACTTGAATCTTTTTTCACCAGTATGAGTAACCAAATGCTTCTTTAAATCACTTTTTCGGATAAATGATTTCTTACAAATGGAACACTTAAATCTTTTTTCACCACTATGAATAGCTGCATGCTTATTTAAACCACTTTTTTGAGAAAACGATTTTTCACAAATGGGACACTTGAATCTTTTTTTACCAGTGTGAGTAACCAAATGCTGGTTTAAATTACCTTTTCGAAAAAATGATTTGTTACAAATGGAGCATTTAAATCTTTTTTCACCACTATGAATAGCTGCATGCTTATTTAAATTACTTTTATAAGAAAACGATTTTCCACAAAGGGGACACTTGTAATTTTTTTTAACACGAGTTAATGAGTGTTTTCCTGCTGACTCGTATTCTTCATTTATGGGCTTTTCCTTTTTAAAATCGTTCACAGCTTCAGAGGATTTTAGCACAATGTCTTCATTTATTTCTTGTTCAATTTCAAAGCTCTCAAAACTATTATTTGACCCCGTTTCATCTTCATGTTCATCCTTAATAATTAATTCTTCTTGTTTTATTTGAAATATATAATTATCGCTAATTAACTGATTTTCCTCGACGTTTTGCATCATCTTTGTTGATTTACAAATATATAAAAAGCACGTGTCCGATTTAACCTTATTTTCTTCTTTTTTTTTGTAATTTGATGACTTGAACCTATTTGATAACTATGAACAAATTATATTTGGCGTGTGTTAATTAGTATTTACCAGCAATCGTTTATGAGACTGTTCGTAGTATTGCTCGAGGCCATCCAACAGCCCTTGAATTCTCCTTGTAAATATAACTTTTCTCGCTTAGGGATAGCAGCTAGGCTTAACATACTCAGAAATGAGCGCCCGGAACTAAAAAGAAGGAAGTGGACAAAATCCCGTACGTGGGATCGGTACCAAAAAATTAAAATCCCGAACGGGCGGAGTCACGACTCACGACTCACGACTGCGCAGGCTGTTAACTATCGTTGAATATGACTGATGCAACATGCAACTGCATATACATAACCTCAAAGTCCTCAACCTCTAACGTTAACGTTCCGTTGGATGTATTTTATTTCTGCTGTTTGATTGATAAAGATGAAAATAAATGATTCTTTTTCATCTTATGATAATTTATGCCAAGCTGTAAATAAATATGAAAAGGAAAATAGGATGCAGTTTTGGAAAAGAGATTCAAAAACATTAAAAAGTGCTAAAAATCACTGTCCAAAAAATATTATATCATAAAGTACTCATGCATACATGGGGGGCAGGAGTTTAGACCAAGTAAAAATAAGGACCCAAAGCGTAAACATGTGGGGTAATTAACTGGAATATTATAAAATAGGTATAATTTTAAATTTTCCATTTTTGTAGGACTTTGAAACAAAATTGCCCTGCAGAAATTAATGTAAAAATTTCAGAAGATGGAAAAATTTTAGTAATTAAGTCTATGAATATTGATCATAACCATGAAATACCTTCAGAGTAAGTAAATCCTAAATTTTAAAAAAGTTGTAAATATGGGTGGACAAAAAGATAAGAATAACAGTTTTGTGCCATAGACAGGTAGGTATATATATTTGTATACCTACTTGTCTATGTTTCGTAGGTACATCCAATCTTAATTTAAGTGCCCTATATAATGTGCTCATTAATTTATTGCCAATAAAATTATAAATTACATAATCATTAACGATAGTGTTTTTAATTTTTAAAGAGATATTCAAACAGTTGCCAAAACAGAGAAGATTGACTGAGGAAAATAAAAAATCTGTTGTGGAAATGATGAAATTAAAAGTAAACAAAAAATTACTTCAAGCAGAACTTGTCCAAAAAACAGGGAATTCTATTTTATTACGTGATCTGTCAAATATAGCAAAAACTCATGGGAAAACCTCAGATAATCTTGAAGAAATTGTCACAATTTTGAAAGATAAATATCATTGTACAATTGACCTACAAACTGACAGCAATAATATTTTTCAAGGAATTTTTTTCCACGATAGCGAAATGAAAAAATGTTTTTCATTGTTTCCTGAAATGCTGTTTTTAGATGGAACTTATAAATTGCTGGGGAATAGGTGTCCTGTTTATGTGATGGTTGTAGAAAATTCCTTTGGAACTACTGATATTGTTGGCATTTCTATTCTAACAAAGAAGATAGTGAATCTTTAGGTTGGCTTCTTGCTCAGTGAGTATTTTGTTTTTTGGATTAGGTACCTACTATTTGAAAACATTCAACTGCTTGATTGTTAGTTCCTTTTTTGAATAAATCAATGAATACATCATGTTAATAATAATTAATTCCACTTTCAGATTTAAAGAAAGAAATCCTAATTGGGAGAATACTAAAGTTGTAATGACTGATAAAAGTGCTGCTGAAAGAGATGTTGTTACTAAAGAATTTCCCAATGCAAAAAAATTAATATGTTTATTTCATACCCTACAAATCTTCCAGAGAGAGATAACCACATCAAAATTAAATTTGAAATCTGAGGAAGTCAGGATATCTTTGGAATATTTAAATAAATTAATATATGCAAGTAGTGATGACAATTATAATAATATTTTAAGCGAGATGAAAATCAAATTGCCTTCAGCTTAATATTAAACTTAGTTTTTAGTTTAGTAAGGGTTACGTTTATTCCAGAGACGTGTAAAAGGCCTCGTTTCTTAAGAAACACAGCCAAAAGCTGAGCTAACCGTGTACGTCATAAAATTAAAAAAAGAAGAAGGAAAATGAGGTTAAGAAATACACAGGTTTTGCATTCTTTAAAATCATTAAAAGTGATGTACAGTAACGAAGAAAATCCGTTAATAAACGATAATAATATCACAGAAATCAAACAAGAGCAATTAATTATTAAAGATTAATATGAGGATGAAAAAGTGGCAAATTATGTTTTTGGCAGCTGTGAAATTACACAAGAAGTAAAGGAAGAAATTGTGCCAAAATCCTCTGTCCTTGTGAATAATTTTAAAGAGGAACATTTTCATAACAACAGCAGTAAGGAAAATGAGTCTTCAGCAAAAAGACTCCCATTAAATTTAAGAAAAAAATTTAAATGTTCCTCTTGTGAAAAATCATTTTCTCAAAAAGGCCATTTAAACCTTCATTTACTAATTCATAGCGGTGAAAAAAGTTTTAAGTGTTTCATTTGTGAAAAATCATTTTCTCAAAAAGGCAATTTAAACAAGCATTTACTTGTTCATAGTGGTGAAAAAAATTTTAAATGCTCCATTTGTGAAAAATTATTTTCTCAAAAAGGTCATTTAAACGTTCATTTTCTAATTCATAGTAGTGAAAAAACATTTAAGTGATTCATTTGTGAAAGATCATTTTCTCAGAAACGTTATTTAAAAAAAACATTTACTTGTTCATAGCGGTGAAAAAATCTTGTAAAAATTCTTTTTCCTACACAATTGAAACTAATAATAGTATATTATTCAAGGAGCATATAATAATATAATTTACAAAATTATATTAACATTTACTTATAACTAATTATAATTATGTTAATAGTAAAAATATACCAACATAACAGATTCTGAAAATTATTTTTTTCCTTTGTCCAATTTAAAAAAGATTCATGTGCCATATTGTTTTATTTATTTATTGATAAATTCAATGATATAATGTTAACAGCTTTTTATATTCATACTATAAATGATACATTTAGTATTGTATTAAAATTGATGTAAAATTATACCACAATGTAAAGAGTATTTTGGCATTGCTGTCTAAACATTTCTGAGTTTATGGTTGATTTCTACCTCAAATCTCTTAAGAGTCGATTACACAGAATATTATGTTTGTGAACGTCTTAAACAATACAATTGATTGCATTAACGTGTTTCCGACTTTCAAGGCTTTTTGCTAATCAAATTCTGTATAAATAAAATATAAACATTTTAAAAAATCTCTGTTTTTAATCGGAAGTTTACAAAATTTGATTTGAAGTCAATATTTGATAAACATCTCGTTTTTGAAGTCGGAATTTTGGCTTTGATGCTAAAATATTATAAAGATTTGGTTTTTTTGAAAAAAAAAAATGGTATTCTATTTACTGTAAAAAATATTAGTTAACCATCTTTGTTGATTATCAAAAATATGAAAAGCATGTATCCGATTTAACCATATTTTCTTCTTTTTTTAGTCCAGTTAGTCCATCTACTCGGTTCGTGGTCAGCGCAACTTTTTTTTTTTTAATTATTATAAAACATAATTTCTTAAACAGAAAGAATTTGACTTGACTTATTTAAAATAAAAAAAAGCTGTCATAATGGTATAATTAAGAAAAAAGAAAGGTCAATTGTTTAGTGAAATCGACCATGAACGTAGAATTGGTGCATTGTTGGTTGCCTATCATTATGCCGTACTGGTTAAAATTTGATATTCAACTAATAACAAGTTGAGTTCATACTTTTTTCTTCAATTTTTTATAAATTTTATGCTTCAATAGTCATTTAAGAGTAAAAAAAATTAATTCTAATAACTTCCAGTGACCAGGAGAAGACTGAAAAACTAGGCTAAAATTTAAATATTTATATTTACTTTTACTAAAACTTGATAAAATTTGAAAATATTTTTTTAAAGAAAATTAAGTAGTTTTTTTATCTATGTAGTTATGGGGTATGTATAGGGTAAATATATGTCGCATACTTTTATATGAAAGTTTACAATTGTTTTAAAGGAATCAAAGCTGATCTTAAAAGTTTATTTGTTTTCATAATTTTTTTCGTGGAACCAAAATAGGCCACGCCATAAAAAATTTGAAGACTATGTACTTCATCATTTCTTTTTTATTTTGTTTTGTTGTCTTGCATTCTTGCAATATAAATACTTTATTTAATGGTGAATAAATAATACTACTACTTGTACTAGTACATTTTATTTCAACAAACTTGGCGTTCTTTCGAACCAAAATAATTGTCCATATGTCACTAAATGGTCGTTTAAAGTGATTTTGTATATTTTACATTTTTTCTACATAAAAATTGCATTACAAATTTTTTAGCACTATGATGTTTTTTATTATATAGCGCATACATTTTTTCATATATGATTCATATCTTTTTGACAAAATCATTTTTCACAAGTTGAACACTTGAATCTTTTTTCACCAGTGTGAGTAACCAAATGCTTATTTAAATAACCTTTAAGAGAAAACGATTTTCCACAAATGGGACACTTGAATCTTTTTTCACCACTATGAATAGCTGCATGCGTTTTTAAATTACATTTTAGAGAAAACGATTTTCCACAAATGGGACACTTGAATCTTTTTTCGCCAGTATGAGTAACCAAATGCATCTTTAAATCACTTTTTTGAAAAAATGATTTGTTACAAATGGAACACGTAAATCTTTTTTCACCACTATGAATAGCTGCATGCTTATTTAAATAACTTTTTCGAGAAAACGATTTTCCACAAATGGGACACTTGAATCTT
Source organism: Hermaeophaga mercurialis (assembly GCA_951812935.1). NCBI lineage: Eukaryota > Metazoa > Arthropoda > Insecta > Coleoptera > Chrysomelidae > Hermaeophaga > Hermaeophaga mercurialis. The sequence goes on along the minus strand of OX638358.1, from coordinate 1,023,021 downwards.
TTTTCACCACTATGAATAGCTGCATGCGTATTTAAACTACTTTTTTGAGAAAACGATTTTCCACAAATGGGACACTTGAATCTTTTTTCGCCAGTATGAATAACCAAATGCTTGTTTAAATCACATTTGTGAAAAAATGATTTCTTACAAATGGAACACTCAAATCTATTTTCACCGCTATGACTAGCTGCATGCGCAATTAAATAACTTTTTTGAGAAAACGATTTTTCACAAATGGGACACTTGAATCTTTTTTCACCAGTATGAGTAACCAAATGCTTGTTTAAATCACCTTTTCGAAAAAATGATTTGTTACAAATGGAGCACTTAAATCTTTTTTCACCACTATGAATTGCTGCATGCTTATTTAAATGACTTTTTTTAAAATCGTTCACAACTTCAGAAGATTTTAGCACAATGTCTTCATTTATTTCTTGTTCAATTTCAAAGCTCTCAAAACTATTATTTGACCCCGTTTCATCTTCATGTTCATCCTTAATAATTAATTCTTCTTGTTTTATTTGAAATATATAATTATCGCTAATTAACTGATTTTCCTCGACGTTTTGCATCATCTTTGTTGATTTACAAATATATAAAAAGCACGTGTCCGATTTAACCTTATTTTCTTCTTTTTTTTTTATAATTTGATAACTATGAACAAATTATATTTGGCGTGTGTTAATTAGTATTTACCAGCAATCGTTTATGAGACTGTTCGTAGTATTGCTCGAGGCCATACAACAGCATTGAATTCTCCTTGTAAATATAACTTTTCTCGTTTAGGGATAGCAGCTAGGCTTAACATACTCAGAAATGAGCACCCTGAACTAAAAAGAAATAATAAAGAGGATTAGGTTTCATAGTTGGATTTTATAGAGGTTAAGGAATTTCATGATCAGTATTATTCTATCTATAGCAATGTCGGCAAGAATTGTGCTAATCTCAAATGGAGTGGGAAGTTTAGTTTTAATTAGTTCCTGACATACGCCGCCCGATACATTTTTGATGATTACCAGTATTCGTTTACTTTCTTGTTTTATACTGTATTAGTATAATATAGTTTTAAATAATTACATTTATTTTATTATTATTGTGTAGCGTTTTTAATATTATTGTATGTTGTGTTGCCTACCTCAGTGGTCGTTTTTGAGGATTGTGGGTTGGTCATACTGTCAATGACATTATTATTTTCGTGATTGTAACGACCGCTTGAGTTGTACTGTTAAAATACTGTTCCTTTTTAATAAATGAAAATATTTGAAAAAGTGTGTTTATTTGGAAAGGAAGAACGCCATCGAGTACGACACGCACCTAAGACAATTGATTGTTGAATTATAAAAATGAAGTTCTGCAACAGCCGTGCCCACTTTGTTTCTACCTGGTAATTTTATTTATTTAATCATACTTTTATAAACAAAACACATAATTTTGTTTTTAATTTTTACAGAAGAAGAAAGTTCTTCAGGTACAGATCGTCAGCTGGTTGTGACAGGTATTTTTTTTGTATTATGTAAAATAATAATGATAATATCCCTTACTTGGCGTTATCTAATTTGCAAAATAAAAAAAAACAAATTATAATTAGTTTGTGTTATTAATTGCATCTCAGCGCTCTCTGACTGTTGTTAGAAATTGTATTGCTTTTATTGGATCATTAACTTTATAACTATTTGATTTGAGTCACTGTGATTCTTTTTGCTATTCCAGAGACTGAAGGTGGATCAGAAAGTGAATAAATAGAGGAAGTTTGTCCCCTTGAACCATCCAGAACTCCTAAAAAAACGTAAGGGAGAAAGTTACATAATGTAATCTCGATTTATGATAAATAATGAGAATAAATAATAATTATATTAATGTAATAAATTTTTGTCCACAGGCTTCCGATTGGCTGATATCGGCTTATCAAGGTTCACACACCTCACCCCAAGGAAAAGAAAAATGTATAGAAACATTAGAAAAAATTGCCTGTCATTGAAAGAGAAACTTGAAGAATGTCAAGAAATAATTAAAAGTCATATAGCTTAGATTTTATCAATCAACGTGAAATTCAAGTAATTTAGAATATATTCCATAATATTGTTACTGAACTTTTAGGTGGTTGCTGCAAAAGGTGGAACAATTAATAACTGCTGGGGTTTTAATTGATGGAACAACGCGCCAGATAAGTAGACCAACAATTAATCAACAAGATTTTTACTCTGATCACAAAGGATACCGCCAATGAGGTATGATGCTGGTATTTTTAGGGAGCATAGAATTTATCAAGAACTTCAACAAAGATTAGTTTTTGAAGATAATACAAAATATTTATTGTATAGAAGCTGAGCATGTGGTTTAATGGAGATATTATTGACCGTATTTATAGAAAGAGCAAATATATTACCCCACCAACAGCAGTTTAATAATTCAATGAGAACTTTAAGAGTAAGTGTCAAATGGGATTACAAAAACTAACACTATATAAATTAAAAAGTTATAAAGTTCAATTTTTGCCCAAAGTGTCCTATACAATTCCTTGCTTGTTTTAAAATATTTCGTACTGATTTTTGAATTAAATGTAAATAGTTCTTCATTTCGCTGCTTACTTTTTGTATTCTTCTAATAAGCTCGTCCCTAGAATTTATTTCAGAACAATACACTTTGGATTTTAAACCCCTCACAATGTACAAGGTAAAAATCGGCTGATTTTGAAGGCCAGTAATGAGAGCTAATCCATGTATTACCAAAATTGTTGAGGCAACTCACCATTGTGCTAAAAACATTACAGCAACATTTACATTTTCATTATATGATAATAATAATAATATTGTTAGCGGCATATTTGGTATATTTAAAACAATACCATTGCTTTAATTAGGATGAAACCGACTTAATTTTTTTCAATTCTGTTCACTAAAACATTAAAAAATTAAATTACACAATACCAATTTTTTATAAATATATGCATAACAAAATATGCAAAAATTACCTTGAAAAATATAAATTGGAGTGGTTAATAGATATAAAAAGGAAACTAATGTAGGTAATTTAAAATAAGTTTTGGGTTAAATAGTTTTAATAAGTTATTATTAGAAGTCAAAAATAATCCACTTTTTACCTTCCAAGTGCTTATAATATTCATTTTAAGTTAAAAAGTTTATTAGTAAAGTTGTTTGAGCATTTTTTGATTTAGCTTTTTTTAATATTTAATAATCGAGCACCGTTAGAGGTTAAATTATATATTTTAAAGAAGTACCTATAAAAATACATTTTATTAAAGTTCTGGTTTTGTAAACTTAATTTTGTTATAAATCAATTATTTTCGAAATAACTACTATTTTGTCACCACTATATCGCTAAGTGGTATTAAAGTTTTTATATGTAAAAAAAACTATTTTACAATAATTCATAGTATTAATTGGGTACCAAAAATATTTTTTCGAAAAAAAAGGGAGCCACTGTGAAGTAGTAAATGCTTGTGTGAGTCAGTCTTTTGAAATAAATATTTTTTAGATATTGACTCTATTTTTTTCGTATATATATTAAAATAAAATAATGAACAGGTAAATGCTGATTTAAATGATTTTTCGCATATAAAACATTCATATTTTTTCACTAGAATGAACAAGTAGATGCCGGGTTAAATTGGATTTTTGAGAAAACGATATTTTACAAATGGTACACTTGAAATTTTTTTCACCAGTATAAATAGATAAATGTTGGTTTAAATTGCATTTTTGAGAAAACGTTTTTTCGCAAATGGAACATTAAACTTTTTTTCACTACTATGAACAACCAAATGCTGGGT